>OZ024726.1:60661099-60868919 GCA_964016875.1 Fallopia convolvulus
TGGAATTTGGGGGTTTTCAAATGCCTAGGGTAGTATAGCTCAATTTGAGCTCAAGTAGTAGAGTTGGGGCCTCTCGAATCAACTTGGCATGCTCTTTTCACATTAATTTCATCTGGGTATGTATAAAGATTTCATCTTGATCCTCATTTCTTGTGGGTTTCTTCTGATTTCTGCTATTCGCCTTGTTTCTGAATCATTTGGTTCGTTTTGCTCTTCTGGGTCAGTATAAAAATGTTAGGGTTTAGGAAATTATGCTATATGATGGTACAATTCACAAATTGGAGCCTTTTCTCGTTATTTCAGATCATGTTATCACTCAAGTCATAGCTTTGTTTTTTTTACTGTGAAATGTAAATTTGTTGAAACCATGTTATTTAGCTTTGATGTGGTGCCATCTTTAGATGAGATTTTGGACTATCTTGGAATGCCTTGAGCAATCGGCAACTTAAACTCTATAGATTGGTTCAAACTTAGATGCTTGATTAGCTATTCCTGAATTTATTGTTCAGTGCATATTCTTTGCCCTTGATTTGAATTATCTTCAGGTGGATCTATATTCTGTATCAAGCAAAAAATAGGGTTAGCTAGAGTGTGCATACTAAAAAAATCTCAAGGCTGTGTATCAATTTGAGGCTGACAAAGCTATCCTACATTTTAAATTCCAGTTACATAACTTAAATGGCTAGATTAACTCATTTATGAGTTCTTCTATTGCAGAAGGAATCAGCTTTTTGAATACATTGAGGATTTTGCCCAATTGAGATCTTAATTCAAGGTCATATTAGTTCCAGAAGTTTCTCCAATTGGATTCGGTTTATTGATCTGATATTTGTGGCCGCAAGAGACTTCCAAAGATGTCAATTCTATCAAGATTGCGTTGTATCACGGTTGATGTTACTGGAACCCTAATAGCTTACAAGGGGCAGCTTGGTGATTATTACTGTATGGCAGCCAAATCTGCAGGAAAGCCATGTCCAGACTACAAGCGGGTTCATGAAGGATTTAAACAGGCGTATACAGAAATGGCAAAGAAATATCCTTGTTTTGGACACGCAGCGAAAATGCCTAATATTGTTTGGTGGAAAACTTGTGTTAGAGACTCCTTTATAAGGGTAAGCAAGTTTCTTCTTGCTTGGACATGGATTACACTATTTAGCTGCTTTTGCTAATATCACATTGTGTCTTTACTGTAAAATGATAGTAAAGTACAACTTGTTTGCAACAGGCAGGATATGATTATGATGAAGAGACATTTGAGAAGATATTCAGACGCATATATGCGTCCTTTGGTTCATCTGCTCCGTATTCCATCTTCCCAGACGCAATTCCATTTCTTAGATGGGCCCGTGAGAAAGGAATCATCGTTGGGCTTGTTAGCAACGCTGAGTACCGGTACCGAGATGTAATCCTTCCTGCCCTAGACATACACCAGGTAGGCCCTCTTAATTCCAGGCCAATTTGCAAAACTGGGCTATATTTTTGAAAAAAACTTTTAGTGCCTGTTTGAATGCTAATACAGCATGTTTTATACATTATAAAAGTGTCAAGCTTAACTGCTGTTTGGCAGGCTTACAAATGCTGCATTCTCAAATTTGATACAGCATTCTGAAACTGTACATCATCATGCAAAATAGGAGCAAATACTGCATTTAAAAAAAGTTTAGTGCCTTCTTAATCAAATACTGCATTCTGAAATTCAATGTCCGATAATGAATAAGTTCTTTATCTTGACAATAAGTTCTTTATACTGCATGACATCCAAACAAGCCCTTAGGTGACATTAAGGATGGCATATATTCATTTGGCCTTTTCTTACAAAATCCCGTTTCAATTGATCAATTTAGTACCATTTCTTACAAGATCCTTCCTGCCATAGACATACACCAGGTAAGCCCTCTTACTTACAGGACAGCTTGCAAAACTAGTCTATTCCTTTTAAAACAAAACTCTTAGTGGCTGTTTGGATGCCAATATAGCATGTTTACATTATAAATCCATCAACTTTAAGTGCTGTTTGGTTAGCCCACATTATAATACTTTATGACACATTGATAGAATGTATTTTGGGTCCTAAAACTTCATGTATATTATATCAATGCCGCATTCTGAAATTGAATGTCCGGCAATGAATAAGCTCCTTGCACTCCATGAAATTCAAACAAAACCCTTAGGTGACATTAAGGATGAGATATATTCATTTGGCCTATTTCTGCAAAATCCCTTTTGAATTGATCTATTTAGTACCATTTCTCATGGAATTGTGCTTCCTCTTATCAGGGGTCTGAATGAGATTTTGGACTATTCTCTGGTCTGAATGCTAATACAGCATGTTTTATGCATTATAATTTATAAAGCTGTCAACCTTAAGTTCTGTTTGGCAAACTAACATATACTGCATTTTCAAATTTAATACAGCATTCTGAAAGATTACATCAACATGCAAAGTAGGAGCAAATACTGCATTAGTAAAAGTTTCAGTGCCCTCTTAATCTAATACTGCATTCTGAAATTCAATGTCCGATAATGAATAAGTTGTTTATACTGCATGATATCCAAACAAGCCCTTAGGTGATATTTGAAAATTTCCGTTTTAATTGAAAATTTCCTCATGCTCATTGGCTTTTATACAATGCCTTTGAGATGGATATAATCCATATATCAATTTTGGTGCATTCTAACTAGATTCAGTTATCATTGTCACAGAGCTGAATTTTAGTTTTCCTTGAGTCTTCCGGGCAATGATAATACTTGGGCCTTCTTCATACGCCCTCTCGATTTTATATTGGGTCAAGGGTGTGTACATCATGGCCCCCCAAATCCCGCCTTAGGCGGGTTAACACTGGGTTAATGTTGTTGTTGTTGTTGTTGTTCCGTTTTAATTGATCAATTTAGTACCACTCATCATGGAACCGTGCTTCCTTTTACAGGGGTCCGAATGGGATTTTGGAGTGTTCTCCGGGCTAGAGGGAGTGGAGAAGCCAAACCCTAGAATATACGAGATCGCCTTAGAGAGGGCTGGGAACGTGGCACCTGGAGAAGCTCTGCACATTGGAGACAGCATGAGAAAAGATTATGTGCCTGCAAAAAGCTTAGGTATGCATGCTTTACTGTTAGATAGGTTTAACACACCTGATGCACAAGAATGGAGGAAGGCTGGAGCTCATGTGCTTCCAGATTTGGTAGCTGTACAGGAACTGCTCAACTCTGATGATCTTTCTTTCTTAGGTGATTCTCATTGACATCTTAACCTTGTTAATCGCTGTGTTTTAGTGATCTTTCTCTGAGAAGCTCTTATTGTGTTTTAAGGCTTGGATTCTGATGAGTTTGATGGAGATTGTGCCTTAATGTATCTGTATTATCTAGCCTCTGTATGGCTTGTTGGCTTTTTATATGATGGAAAGTGAATCTTTTTTATTCCTTTGATCCTCCTGCAAATGGTGGTGGGTTTGAAATGGCTTCTTTTGTGCATACTTTTTTTAAGACCTTGTTTGGCTTATGAGTTGGTATATTTTAAAAAAAAATATTGATAAACAAGATATAGATATTAATAAATAATGTAATAACAAACACCATTTTAAAAACATTATTTATATAGGGAATTAGGGATGGATGATCCATCAACTGAATGTATCCGAATTCAGAATTCTGTATCCAACCGGATATCCGAGAAATTCTTTCACAAAACTTTGTTACATATCCAACCGGATATCCGAATTGAAAAGTGGTCATAGATCTTTTCATTAAACTTTGTTAAATATCCAACCAGGTATCCGATTCACAACCGGATACCCGATTCAAATTAGTCAATACTCAAAAGTGGTTATAAGGCAGATATCCGAATTACACAACCGGATAACTGACAAAGTCGTTGGCAAAAATTTGTTTAATTCGGATATCCGAATCTAAAACCGGATATCCGATTATGCAGCTACTAAAAAGCGGTTATAAATCTTTTCAACCGGATATCCGATGCAACCCAAATCGGATATCCGAATTATTCAACTATTGAAATAAGTGGTTATAAACAATGTTGTAAAAATCACTTTTATGTTTCGCCTAGGTGTTGGAAGGTCCTATCCTGCCTAGCCTAGCCGTTCAGACCGCTTAGGCACCCGTCTAGGACCGCCTAGGCAACCGTTCAGGCCGTCTAGAGTCTAGACGTTAGGCGCGCGGTCTGTCTCTACCCAGGAGGGACCTCTTAGTGTTTTTTAGAACATTGGTTATAAATTTGTCAAGTCGATTTGTATCTAATCTAAATATCCGAAAACCTAACCAGATCTAATCTAGACGGATATTTTTGTTATTAAATTTTTCGGATCGAATTCATGGATTGGACGATTTTCTCACCCCTAATCGGCTAATTTACGCAATCTTACATCAAAATGAATTCATAAGAATTCGCTTTCATATAAAAGATCTGCCTTCATCTAAATTTTGACCTCTTCCACTGTTCATAGCTTTCAATCCTACGTAGAACTAAACAATTTCTTCATCACAACTCTTATAATATACATAAATGCTAAGAAAAAGAAAAAAACACCATGGCCAATTCTTTGCTTTTATTATTATGGACACCATTGTTTGTGTTGAGCTTTGGTGTTGTTAATGGGAATTATATGGTGGAGAAGAAGAACAACAACAACAATGATCCAGTGTAGCCCCCCTACGGGGAATCTGGGGGTCAAGATGGGGACACCTCTGACTTAACGCAATGAGGAACGACCAAAAGACCCGACAAACTTTGATATCATTTCTCAAGATTTGATATCATTTCATGATGGGGCGATTTCAAACTTTGGAGTGCCAATACATATAATAGGGTCAACTGTTACAAGAAACCGCTCCATTAAGTTGTTATTGTAGTAGTGAGCTTTCTTTCTTTCTTTTATTTTTTTGGACCGGAGTTGTTTATGATCCACGTCCGAATAGGGTACTGTAAAGATTTCTAATGGTGGCAACTCTCCCAATTGATTTGAACCCGAGTCCCTAAGACAATATCCATTACCTATTGTTAGAAGAATTGAAAAAAGAAAAACCCTATAACCATACAAAATTGTATAAAATAGTCTTATAAAAATAAAATCCTAAAGTATTTAACAAAATCTAACACATTTGATATCCTAAGCTATTGTAAGAACAGTTTCAAGCTAGGATTGAGAAACAAAACATCACCATATGTGACATTCGAAACGAATATTGTTGCAATGGGAATGATAAACGCGTAAAAAAAGACACAAAGACTTTGTGTGATTCACTAACTGAATGTTAGCTATATCGATGGGCAGAAAAACTATATATAACACTCATGAAACTATGGGTTGTAAGCCAAAAACAGGCCACGATAAGCCCGCTAATAGAAAACATATATAGCATACGGCGGTACCCCCAACTCCTGCCAAGGGCGCGTCGTCCCCGGACCCCGACTCGCTAACCAATCAGCAAGACCGCCGTCGTGGGGGTGCTTCCTCGAACCACCTGCCAAGGGGCTAGCTCCGCCCCGTTGAAACCCTAAGTGGTAACTACCGCAAAGCAACATATTTAAGGCATATTAACAAATATGTAGCAACAGATTCAAGATATATAAACAAATATGTTCGGTCTTACCAAATAACCGAAAAACAACTATTAAATCTCCACCAGTTCCGTCTAGGACCTGTCCCGCCTAGTCTTCTAGCTCGTCTAGGAAATCGCCTAGTCCATCTAGGCGGCTTAAATTCTAGGCAGTCACTCTCCGCCAAGCTAGAACACCACCTATAACAATACAAATTTGTATAAAATATAATTTGTATAAAATATATAGTTATATAGGTATCATAAAACTCCAATATCTAACAAAAATTGAAAGAAAACATCTAATCAATGACAATATGACATATATCCTAACATATACATTATTCCTTCATCTCCCTCTCACAAAATTCAAAACATCCGAAACCCTAACCTTTCTCAATCTCTTCACCTCCCTCTCATCCACTTCAAATATCACTTTCTTTTCCTCACGTCGCCGCCGCCGCCGCCGCCGTTCCTCATACTGACGCCACTGTTCCTCCTCACGCTTGCGCCGTTGCTCCTCCCAGCGGCGCGCCCATGACTCGTTCATCTGATGCAAGGATTCGTCTAAATCGAAGGGTTTCCGAGATTCCTTCTCGTCTTTCAAGATTTGGTACGAGGAATTGAGTTGTTGGAAATTGGCGTTTGCGTTTGGATCGTTAGGGTTCTTGTCCGGGTGCAACTCTAGGGCTTTTTTCTTGTAGGCTGAAGTGATTTCTTGGAGTGTAAGTTTCGATCGTTGCTCTCCGGATGGAAGCCCTAGGATTGCGTAGTGATCAAGTTTTGTTTCAGGATCCATGTAATTAATCTTGATTGATTGATTAACCCTGCGGAGAATTGAGTAAGAGTTATTAGAGATAGAATTGATGATCAAAGAAGGAATAATCAAGAAGCGATTGGGATTGAGAGAATTGGAGACGATGAGAGATTATTAGGGTTTTTGAATGGGAAATATAATCAATGTGTCAATGGAGATTTATAGTTTTATTTATATGGATATAATTTGTTACGTTGCTTGTACGCTAAGTGTATGTATCTTTGTTTTTGGTCGAATAAGTATATGTTTCTTTAAAAAGATATAACTAAATTATTTAACGCGTAAATATTTAAATTAGCGTGATGGTTTGAATCAAAAAAATATATCACCCACTCAACGTATCGTATATCGATCTATTTCTTTAATTATTTATTTTCGTATGGATAAGAATAAGGTTAAGGAGTTAGTTAGATTAGATTGGATAGTATAATTCAATCAACTCATTTGGTCTAGTGGTAAAGTGGTGTTAGAATTCTTAAGTATTGTCCAGGAACTAATATTGGGAGGGTCTCCTCAAAATAGGGGCACGAAGTACCTGGTCCGGATGTAGAGCGGTGCCCGACCGATCGAACCGGGTGAGCCAAAAGGCAAAACCCAAAAAAAAAAAATTGGATAGTATAATTCGACCAAAGAAACGGTATCAATAACGAGGTCTGGTTGTCTTCGGGTATTTGGTTCAATGGTTAGGTTTTTGGGGTAGTATTCCGAGATTACCGTTTTGAACCTGCGGTTTGCCCATTCTTCTCTATCTATATTCAGTTAGTAACCAGCCGAGAAGGTACCAAAGTCAATATCCATCAATTATATATTGTTAGAAGAATCGAAGATTAGTTAGAACTATAACAATACAAATCCGTATAAAATAGTTATATGGGTATCATAGAATTTCGGTATTTTATGAAAACCAAATGCCCTGAACCAATATACATCAACTATGGTCACAAGAATCGAAAAATAGACATAGCTAGTAATACAAATTTGTATAAAATAGTCTTTATTATCATTTATCACGAATAAGAATGACTTTTACAGCTCTAGAATTGAGAAACAAGTCGTATATCGATCACCGTATGTGAGATTCGAAACGAAGTATTCTAGGTCTTACCCGCTAAATCAAATATGATGTCTGTGAGATCGAAATGAAGTAGCCTATGCCTTACCCGCTAAACCAAATGCGGAAATACCCGAAAATGATATACATCAACTATTGTTAGAAGAATACAAAAACAAGCCTCCGGGCATCTAGTCAAGCAAGCGATAAGGATCTCAGGTAGTACCATAAGGGGTCTTCATTTCGACTCCCATGGGCAGTGTCCAAGACAAAAAAAAAAAAAAATCTAGAAACGAAGCATCCTAGGTCTTACCCGCTAAACCAAATAATTATGTATGCATGTGAGATTCGAAACAAAGTATCCTAGTTCTTACACGCTAAACCAAATACCCGAAAACGATATACATCAACTACATATTAGACCAATCACAATACAAATTTGTACTAAATAATAGTCCTATGTATCATAGAACAAAATCTAACACAACTGACATCCTAAACAAGTGTAACAATAGTTTCAATAGTTTGCTCTAGAATTGAGAAACAAGACATCATCATCATCCGTGAGATTAATTCGAAACAAAGTATCCCAAATACCCGAAAACTATATACATCAATTACTGTTAGAAGAACCATAGAACTTCTATAACCATACAAATTACTGTTAGAAGAACCATAGAACTTGTATAAATTACTCATATAGCTAGGTATCATAAAACTTGGGTATCTTTTTCTTTTTCTTTTGAAAGGAAAATGTAGCAGCTTTATTTATATATCAGATTCCATCAAGATAGTAATTTCTTGCGGAATAGAATCTACAAAGTATTGTTCATGTCCCGTAGTAGGACCGAACCGTGCCAAGGAGTGTGCTACAACATTTTCGACACGACTAACATGCTTACAAGAAAACAAAGTAAAACTTGAAGCTAAAGACTTAATGTTAGTAATCAAAGCACCAAAGTAAGTATAATCAGTTGTTGTAGATTGTAATCCAAGGACAACAGAGATAAAACATCAGATTCAGCTTCAACGCTGGAAATGCCAACACTAGCAGCCAACTGAAGTCCGAAAAGCAATGCAGCAAGCATAGGAGACCATGCAACTTGTACTCATCTTACAACAATGTACTCACCTTACAACAACAGCAGTTACAAAGCCATACGAGTCCCGAATAACAGCTCCAAGCCCAACCAATACAAATGCCAGGAGCGCGCTGAATTAATATATAATTAATGAGGTCTTTTTTTGGTGCCGCCTCTCCTTCCCCTCAAGAGGAAATTTTATCAATAATAAAAAAGGTTAAGTAGTCATCAAACAGGAGATAGTCCAATCCCCTTAAATCATCAATGATCAAAAAAAGAGATTTTATTAATAATAAAATAAATGACATCAAACGAGGATAGTCGACCCGACCCGGGCAGAAAAGTAATCCCCTAGGAGACAAGCAATACATGAAAATCTAGAAATCGAAAAGGCATGAGCCCTAATTCAAGTCCTTAGCTTTATAAGGTTGGAATTGTATTCTGTATATCTTCTTCTTCCTCCTCTAACTCAGCAACTCTCTTCTTTCCCTCTAATTCTCCTCTAATCTCCTTTTCTATCAAGGTATTTTTTCAACTATTTTATTAATAATTAAAAAAAATGGCTAAGTAGTCATCAAACGGAGATAGTCCGTCCCCTAACATCATCAAGCAGTAGAAAAATAATCCCCTCAAGGACAAACAATACATGAAGTTCTAGAAATAGAAAAGGCATGATGAGCCCTAGTTAAACATAATTCAAGTAGTCTTTCTCTCCTGTATCTTCTTCTTCCTCCTCTATCTCAGCAACTCTCTTCTTTCCCTCTAATTCTCCTCTAATCTCCTCTTTTTCTATCAAGGTATTGTCGTTGGACATAACATTTCCCTACCACCAACTTCGAACCATTCATTAGCTTAAGAAATCCCACTCTCTGCACCTCCCTCCCGTCCACTTCAATGATCAAATGCCCCTCCGCCGAGACTCGCACTTTCCCTTCCTTGTACTCTTCGGCCCGTTTCCGACGCCGCTCTTCCTTCCGCCGACGCCGCTCTTCCTTGCGCCGACGCCGCTCTTCCTTGCGCTGACGCCGCTGTTCCTTTTCGTTCATCTGATCTTGCAAAGATAAATCGAAGAGTTTCCGAGACTCCTCGTTTTTCAAGATTTGGTACGAGGAATTGAGTTGTTGGAAATTGGCGCATGCGTTTGGGTCGTTAGGGTTCTTGTCCGGGTGCAATTCTAGGGCTTTTTGCTTGTAGGCGGAAGTGATTTCTTGCGCGCTAAGTTTCGATCCTTGCTCTCCGGATGGAAGCCCTAGAATAGTGTAGTGATCAACGTTTGTTTCAGGATCCATTTAATCAAGAATTATGTAAGAGTTATTAGAGATAGAAAAGATGACCAAAGAAGGAATAATCAAGAAGAAGAGAGGCGATTGGGATTGAGAGAATTGGAGACGATGAGAGATTTATAGTGTATCTATAGGGATATAATTTGTTACGTTGCGTGTACTCTAAGGATATGTTTCTTTAAATAGATATAATTAAATTATTTAACGCGTAAATATTTAAATTAGCGTGATGGTTTAATTAACCTAGTCTCATATATCCTATATAAAAGGAAATATCAAAAAGGAAAACATATAAATTATTTTATTTGATACTGTAATATGGAGTACGGAGTACTAATTAACGGGTTCTACATATCATATCACCGTATCGGAATCTATTTCTTTAATTTATTATTTTCGTATGGATAGCAATAACAAATTAACAATAAGGTTAAGGTAGATTGGATTGGATATAATTCGAGCAAACAAACGGGCATCAATAATTAATTTATGTATTCGTAGTGTTCGATTCCCTTCGTTGAGATCGAGTGTTCGATTCTCAGTGGAGGAGAAATGAACTTGTTGGGAGGGTCCTCGCAAGACTCGAACTCCAGACGTACGTTTTTGATGGAGCAAAACTCTCCGCTTAACTAGAGTGATAATGACCAAAAAATAATTAATTTATGTATTACCAAAAAAAAATTAATTTATGGGTAAATTGCACGAAATAAGCCTATCTTAGCGAATAGTTTCGGTGTTGCGGAGAATAAGCCTGGACTTTTAAAGCTATGAGTTGTGATCAAATCTTAAGTGTCCTTAAATATGTTCTAAAAAAAAAAAGTGTCCTTAAATATGAGATTTTTTTACCAATACTCAATTGATTTATGGTAAAATAGTGTTAGATTACTTAAGTGTTGTTATTTTGAGATTTGGTTTATGCCTTTATGGGAAAAATAGGGCCACGGGCCACAGAATACTCGATCGGGACATAAAATAATGTCAGACCGATTAAACCGGGTGAGTCAAAGACAAGAAAAAAAAATATTATTAATGGTCATGTTATATCTAACCTAATACATTATAAAGCAGAAATTAATTCGGTTGAAAAAATTGCGCCACGTGACATTGTTTGAATAAAATAATGTTATATTTTTTTAATAATAAATATTATAATTACTTGTATCATTATTTCTATCTATTCATTTTTTTATTAGATAATAACTTGATCTATATATTGATATTTTTTATACATATTTTTTTTATCTTTTAACAAGATTTGAGATCCAAGTGTATAATTTTTTATCTATATGTTGATAATAACTTGATCTAATATTTTCCATATTAATTATGCATACTAATTTTTTTTATCTTTTAACAAGACTCGGGTTTTAATTATATAATTTTTTATTTATATGTTGATAAACTATGAGGCACAAATATTAAAAATTTTGTATAAATTACATAATTTTATTAAGATATTATATGCAAGTGTTTTAAATTTTATATTAATATTATAATATTATATAATCCTTAGTAAAATTATCCCGTGAGTATCACGGAGATTCAACTAGTTGTCATTATAACTTGTCAAGATTGTTTGTGAATACATAACATTAAATTGCAAGTGTCGCGATAACCTTTACCAAATCTGATCAATTGTTGATACGGTAATATGTGATCGTTAGCAACGAAAAAAATTAATATGTTTAATGTATAGATACAATAAGATATTCTACTTTGATATATGGTTACATTTAGATATAGATTTATGTATGTCAACTAAATAAAACATTAATAGAAGAGATTATGATAATGACGTAGATATTAATTTAGTGCAAGGAAAGTTTATATTGTCTTTCTCAAAACCCACGTATTAGCATAGGCATACATAACTCTTTTCTTTCAAGATCGTGCAAGCTGTCTACAGGGTGGTTCTCACGTTATTCCCATATAATAATATATTTTGTACAACATTGTTACACCTTCTGGTTGACACGATAGATTTTTATATTCAATCCACTAAAAAGTTGCCTAAACAAGTTCAACGCAAAATATCACTTAGACTAAAACATCAAGTATTTTTAGTCAATACATTTTAACTAAAAACTGATAAGTAACAACATTCATAGTTACTTTTTTTTAATCCCTCGTCTGATTTGATCCGCCAAAACTGCTCTACATTTAGATCGGATGGTTTTTGATGGGACGACTCTCCTAATTTAGTATTTCCATATACACCACCATCCACCAGGGAGATTTGGACACAAATTATCAGATAAACACTTAAAGACAACCTAATGTCTCATTCTGCTAGACTAAGTACAAGTGATTGGTAAGTGGTAACATTTATAATTACAAATTCATGAGTTCGAATCTCTCTTTATTGTAATGGTCTTTCAGTGTTCTAAAAAAATTAAAAATGCGGCACCTTGGGCGAAAAGAGATTGCTTAGATAGTCAGAGTTGTCTAGGCGTCCGAGTTAAACGACTAGGCAAGCTAAGACCTTTAAGTGTCTAGGCGAAACCTCTAGATATGATTTTTAGAACAGTGAATGGCCTAGACAAAAAAAAAAACTGTTGATCGATTTAACCTAACTCACAATCGTAAATTATAATTAACACAAAAAAAAAGTTTTATAAAATATAAAAAAATTGAGATAAGAATCATGAAAAAACGATTTTACCTGCCAATGACAATGCAACGGCGCACGCACGGGCGCGCTACTAGGGTTGCGAGCGCGCCGGGGCGGCGGGGCGCACACGCTCCCCAACTTCCATTAGCTTTGCCGCTAAACCTGGCCTTTTAAATGGGCCCCACCCCCTTCAACGGCTACATTCCCCAACGTCTCTTTCACTTTCTTCCTCTCTCATTTCACTTAATTATTCATTCATTCATTCCTCCATTGATTTCGTCCTCTCTTCAAATCCCCACCCCCTCTGTAAAATCCCAAATTCTGATCCAGTTGTTATTACCCAGAAGGCAAAAAAAAAAACCTCAAATTTAAATCCCAGGTTAAAGAAGGAATACAGAAGAAAACAGTAATTTTACCATTCAAAGGATCGTGTCATCATTCATCCTTATCCGGCCTGCATTTTGGGGGCAGATTATTGGGAGTTAGGGCTTCAAATTGACTTGTCTCTTGATCTGTGGAAAACAAAAATGGTGTTTTCTGCTTTGGGCTTTCCTTTTCAAAGACAGCTCCAGTCACTTTAACTAAACCTGCCAACAACAAGCAATAACAACAACAGCAACATCAGCTTCGTTTGGCATTCAAGCAATCTTTAATTAATGGAAGTGGTTCCTTCATCGCCTTCTCCTTTCGGACGTGTCCTCAAAGATCACAACCTCCGTGAACGCCGCCCAACAACCACCAACAACGCGGCCGCCTCCAAAAGCCAGCCGGCCTTGCAGAAGACCTTACAGGAGCTTGTTAGGGAGCACCTCCGTTCATCGATTTCTAATTCTTCCTGCAATGAAAACTCCATTAGATTGAACAGCCAATCTTCCAATGGAAACAGGCAATCCTCCTCAGTTTCCTGCCTTGTTCAGAAATGGAAAGGATTCGAGAGATATGATCCGAGTCAACAACTTGCGAATCCTAATGATCAAATCCAAAGCCGGACAAATTCACTGGAATCAGACAATGATTCGATTAGCGATTGGGAATCGGATCAAGCGGCCCCAATTAATAATGAATGCCCTGCAAATGGGAGTAAGAAGGAGAAGATCAGAGTGGTTGACATTATAAGGAAGTTACCTTTGAAGGTTCCACTTAAGCAGTTGGAATGTGGGGAGCTGTACTCGCCCCGGATTAGAGGCCGACAAGCTGTGGCTGATTTGTTCGCCAGGCTGGCACGCGACAGGTACGAGGAAGTCGAGGTACTGGCTAACCGCCATGTCGTGTCCAAGTTCCCCAAACGAGGCCGTATCCAGGTAAATAGAGCTCCATTTCAGAGTTGGGTCCTGCATTGATTGTGTTAGATGAAAAAAAATGCTTTAATCTCATTTTTTCTCCTGTTATTTTTGTAGTCATTCCTCAAGTACAGGCTCTTGAGAGGAGAGGCACATCATCAAGCGCCTAAAGGCCATGAATTGAGCAAATCCATTCAACAACAAAGGGTATCTTCTGTAAATAGCTTGAGGTGAGTTTTTTTTCTGGCTCACTAAAGGTCTAATCTATCTATAAATGGGTAATTGTATCATAGTATCATGTGTTTGAATAAGAATGTGCTTTGATGAATGCTGGATTCAATTGTTAGGAGGAGATTTAGCAAGGGACAATCTGAGCTGAATGATTTTGACTGCACAACAATCAGACAACTTGAGAGTAGTGACTCTGAGGAGAAGGCGGGTTTCACATTGAATCAGCCATCAGCAGCAGAAGAAGAAGAAACTAATGATAGCTGTCAAGAAGAGATCAATTTAGGCCAGATAAGTGATGAAGTTCCTGAAATTAACCATCAGGAGGAAAATTGCATAGAGGCTATGACAAATCAAGAGCAAGAAGAAGTAGAGGTCCTTGATGATGTTAGGGTGAAATCAGAAACAAATAATCAACAGGCTGAAGAAAAAGAAAAGTTTGATACAGCAAGGAGCAGTTCATCCACAGATACGGCATTGCAAGCAGAGACCGAAGATCCTCCACAGGAAATCCCTTCTTTCAATGTCATTTGGCAAGAGAGTGGGAGTGATGAAGAAGCTGTTATTGATTACGGATCACCTAACAACATTTGGGAGGAAGAATACGAGGAAGAGATGGTTGAGAATGAGGAGTATTATGATAATGATGATTTCTTTGAGTCAAGTCTTGACTGGATCCATGACATCTCAAAACCTCAAAGTTTCTGGGAAAGTCGAAGGCAGGCCTGGTATCAAGAGATATTTGAGAGCTCAACTAATAATGAAATCCGACAACTCATCGAGAGGTAGAAATTACATGGAATTTTGATCTTTACTTGTTTGAGGGGGAAATAAACTAACATTGATTTTTTTTTATTGTGAGCAGAGGGAGTGTGTCAGCTGTTCTAGCAAGTGATTTTCGGGATAGAATGGATCGACTGATGATATCTAATGTGCAACTGCAAATGCATCCAATAGACTCTCAGGAAGATGAAGACAGATCAAGGGTGGCTTTTTTACAAAGCCAAATGCAGTCATTGAGTGGAAGTCTAAAAGAAGAGGATGAACAATGCCAAGACCATGAAAACCATCACGAACAAGAAGAAGCTATTGGAGAGGAGGATGTGGATGAAAATAGAGACATGGAAGAAGAAGAAGAAGAAGATAATGAGGAATATAATCATGAACACACTCCATTAATGGAGCTTCCATGGAGTAGCTACCAAGACCAAGAAGATACGGATGATTTAGAGCAAATAGAGTCACAAACTCACCGTCAAGAATCATTCGTCACTAACTCCTATGATCATGACAGTCAAGTAGGCTCTTCCATCAAGAACGGCTCTACCACCAGTGTAAGTTGATTTCACCTGCCACCTTCAGAAATGCATTATAAATACTTATGTGTCTAATTATATGTCCGAAACTACTTCACAGGAAATGGAACTAATTAGTGATATAAGAGCACATATGCAGCAAATTTACAGTGAGATGACAGAGCTGCGTAAAGCAGTAAGCAGCTGCATGGACATGCAGTCAAGCTTCCAGAGCTCAATCAGAGAAGAGGTTTCAACAGCTATAAGCCATTTAAGTAATATTCTCAAGGCCTTTTGCTATAATCTCTTTACCAGATTAACCTTAAACAGGATTTCATAGTTTTCTTGTTGGAATTGGAAAACACAGAGGGGAAGGAATCAAAAAGGAAGGCACCAAAGAAGGGATCATGCCGCATTTGCCACAAAAAGAAGGCTGACTCCCTTTTGTACAGGTACAGAATCATCAAGGATCTTGAAGTAGTAGTACTTGCTTTGATTTTCCTGATTAAAGATGCACATTTGAGAGATTAGCGTAGCTAAAAATATGCATGAATGTTGCAGATGTGGGCACATGTGCACTTGTTTTGAGTGTGCACACGAATTGCAATGGAGTAGCGGGAAATGCCCAATTTGCTGGGCTGAGATAGTGGATGTGGTTCGAGTTTGTACTGATTACTACTGACATGTAAAGGCGGTAAAGAGGAAAACGAGTTCTCGCTCTTAGAGGACCGTCTTGTCTTGTACATGATGAAAATTTTCCGGATTCTAAACAATACAGCACTCACAAATAAGAGATATAGAGACTCTTTTAACTTACTGATTTATTCTTCATTCTTCTCGCTTGGGAAGTCATCCTCGCCAATTCCTGCATTCTGAAGAAAAGAGAGAGGCCATTTGCTTGCTGCACCAAGTTCTTTCTACACAATTTTGAGTTTCTCCGAGTGCTGTAAATAAGTTAGCATTTTAGACATCAACACAATTAAAAAGAATCTGTTGCAAGTGAGAATCTCTTCTCCCTTTGTATCTGTCCCACTAATTAATGATCCTCCTCATTGTATCCATCAGATATCTATTCAAAGATAAATTCATACATCATTGGATATATAGCTTCTTTGAATCAGTATGGCAAAGAGAAATTTTGTATGATACCAGTAAAATCCTCACCCTCAACCTATTAAAAGTTCTAAACCTACGAAAAGTACTGCAAAACTGGCACTTCAGTTAATTTGCTGCTAACACAATGAACTGAATATTACAAAGCAGTGCTGCTTTATTTACATAGTATTGGAATGGTGCACGAGCGTGATGAGCCTAAAATGAAGCTACCGAAAGAGCCTTGTAACTGATCTTCTTGGTACTTTACCCTCAATCTTCAGTCTCCTGTGTGCTTCTCGGATGTGGCAAGGGCGGATTGGGCCAGATTCGTTCCTCTCTGTCATAACTGCTCGAGCTGTCAAACATTATTAATTAGCCAACGAATTTTTAAGAGGATGGGCATTAATAAAACATGAGAAGGATAACATTCTTATATGAAACTAAACTAGCTTGTGCTAATACATGCTTCTTTTAGTAAATAATCGACAGAAACTTTTCCATTTCATCCACACCAAAAAGAAAAGACAAAGAAATCCCTCATTCTTATTGACAACCTTAATCATTCATAGTCTATAGAAAACAAGAACATACTTTCACCAACAAAGCCTACACATTCTAGAATCTAGCTTCATACATATGCTTACAATAGGCAGCATGGCATGGCTCATAAACATTCATTCCCGCAAGAGAATGAATGAGTTATATGTAACACCCCGACTTCCGTCGAGGCGCTACTGGGAAATAGACCTTACCAGGTACTATTATTTAGGTTGGCAACTACACTGTAGGACCTTACAACTCGGGCACGACGAGAAAAACATAATAAAACATCCAACCTTTATTTAGTAAAACTTAGAAAAACGTATCATGCCTGAATCCCCAAAAATTATAAATAATCAAATACGTCACAACGCCTACTAAACTGAACCATCCGAACCAAAAATAATAACAAACGAAACGCAATACCAACTCTATCTAACAAATATTAAAATCAACGTCCTAACTATTGTGAATAACTAGTAAAAACCGATCCCACTATGACACGCACTCTTTACCGCTCCGGCCCGCCATCTTGCCTCGGTTCCTGCACGGCTCCCTGATTCATACCTGGAACTAAAAAAATGTTCCCCGAAGGGTCAGCGTCTAATCTACCAAGCTAGAAAGAATATGGAAACTGTAGAACGGTTTGAAATCAGTTATCTATAGTCAGCATACAAATCCACAACCGCAATCATAACTCTAAAGGCCAATACCTAAATTAGTTATATCAGTCACACAAGTCACATACGCATTCACAATCACAATCACAATCACACAGCAATGCAATTCTTCCTTTGTCCACGATCCGACTTCCAAGGCGCTCATCACCGCGCCGAGTGCAGAGGCAGGCCCTCCCACTCCACTTCCCAATCTCCCTTCTAACTCCGGGCTAAGCCTCCACTGGAGCGCTTGCCAAAAACACACAAATAATAGTTTTCGTTTGAAGGGGTACGATTTTCCCAGTCACACGGGTCAAAGTAGCCAACTCTTCCTCAACACCAGCTACAATGGGCCGTGTCGGAAACGGTACCAACATAGAGAAAACGTTCCAAAATAATTTCCGATAAAATACATTTAAAATCATTAACGCACACAACACACAAGGAGTTCAAAACAATTTAAAAGGGTATTCGGGACTAGTTCCCAAAACCCGCCCTACAATATCGATACGCAATCTAACAAGGGAGAAAAGAACCGAGCAAGTCGAAAAACGACTTACCTCAAAAGAAAAAGCGATCCATTGTGCGATAGCAATCACGAGGAAGCTAGAAACCTAGAGATGTGAACAATTATTACTACAATCAACTAATGAAAACACTGACTGACAAAAATAACAATCCGGACCGCTAACTCTTACCAATCTTTCTAATGGAAGACAAACCTAAAATCCTATACGAATTCCACCAAAGTTCTGGTCTAGTCAACCCCCCCCCCCACCCCCCACCCCCCACCCCCCACACAAGTAAGATATATTTCAAGCATCAATGTATAACTATATATATTCATGTACGTACGAACTTGTATGATCGAACCAACCCCTACCCAAAACCATGTTAAATATTAATACTTTACTTTTATTAATTATAATACTAAACCTTCCTCCTCCCACACAACTACACAAATCGAAATTGGCTTTTCCCCAGTGACTGCCTACTCTTCCCCGATCCACCGTTCTCCTACCCTTCACAAAGCCATGAATGGTCAAACCCTCTCGCCTCACGCCCCGGGACCGATTGAGATAAAAGGAAGAAGGCGGCGACTTACCAGCGACTCCACCGCGGACGGACAGTAGCGCTGCACCCACGAGCCGTCGATGAGCGTCGGTCGGAACTGGATTGTTGCAGGCACAGCCGGTTCAGAAACAGAGGAAGGGTTCATCCCCGGAGCGTACAGTCATCGATCGAGACGCAATGGCATCTCAAGGTATGGTGGTGATGGCAGAGGTTTGATGGGAGCGACACCGAACAGTTGTCCAGCCCGTTGTCGTTGATCGCGTGGATGGATGACAAGAAAGGCCGTCGACGAACTTGTTTGATCAAGCGATCGAGTACGAAAAGAAGGAGAGGAAGCCTTGTGGAGGTGAAACACGAAGGCAAAGAAAAGGGGCAATATTTATCTGGCTCCTCCCACAAAGACTAGAGGCTCAACTTTTGGTTTAGGGAATTAGGGGTTCACGAGTGAAGATCCGCATATGAAAAGGAATCGGCAAAGGCATATTACTTAAGGATTTTATTTTCGGTTAAAATAACAGAAATTATATACTAGATAGTGTTTATATAAATAATAATAATACTAATAATATAGGGTTTATATAGAATAAAACTTAACTAGGTAAATCTAGTTAATTTTGGTACGAAGACATTTTTTTTTAATATATGAATATACTAACCATTAGATAGGTGCTTATAAACTAACGGATTATTAAAATAGTTATAAATAATAGATATTCCTTGTAGCGGGGTCACTTGCGGGTCAAGAAGCTCGATCATTTTTCCGACCTTTAAAAGGCAAAAGCGGAACCGATTATTACATTATATAACACTTGACCCATGTTTTCCAAGTTACAAGTCTTGAACAAATATTGCAAAAACACTATGCCATAGTAATACAGAATTTAAATCAAGACACTGATTTATTCCACCCAAAACTGGGAATGCATGAGGCTAGACTCTTCCCTCTAGTATGTTTGCAAGAGACACCCAGTCATTTCTATCAGAAATAAAAGGAACACTACTAGGGAAAAGAGTAATTTCAAAAGATTAAACAAACAGAAAAATATACCTGTTTCAACAAGCTCACCGACAAACATTTTTGCAAATACTGACACTGCAATGGTCACTTGCACAGAAATCTTCTGGCTACCAGTTATGCTCACTAGCAACTGCTCTCACGGTACAAGAAGAGTTGAAGCATAATTAACAAGTTAGATAATATGGAAGGACATAAGATTAACATGTGCTCTAAGCAAAAGAAATAAGATAACATTAAACTATTTCCACAGTAGAATAGAACAAAAGAAAAATACCCTTTTCATGTTGAGCTTTTTGAAAACAGATCTCCGGAAGGCTTCATATCTACTCATTTGTTCTTCTGTAAACTGTGATAGTATAGCACTGCAAGAAGTTCAAAATGTGATTATAGCTAAGCCTAAGCTCGCTAGTAGTTATAAGCCAAATAACCAAGGCCACAAAAGCAGAAGAGAAGATTCATCAAATTGTAGGGAGCAATTCAATCAGAAGCCCAAAGAAAACAGCACTTGTTGAGTTGATTCTCAACATTATAGTGTAGAACATATAAGACATTAAAGCCACAGAGCCTAAACACTAACAACAGCACAGACAGATCATACAGCAGTAACAGCACTATAAAAATGTTCATGGAAAGAGAAGATTCCGCAATGACTTACTGCATATTTTCCATTTTACCAGGATCATCACTAGATGGTAACTTGAGCTCCACATCCATGTTTTCTTCCTCTTCGTCTTCATCCTCTTCCTTGTTCTTATTTGGCACACCCAATCTAGCAGAACCAGCTGAAGCTCCAGAAGTCAATGCCACATCTTTTTGACTGCCAAACTCCTGGTTTAAAGCAGATGATGCAACAGGAGTCAGAGTTTCAACATCACTCGGTTCAACTGGAGAATCAGGTGGTGATTCCTCTTGTTCCTCAAATGCCGCTTCAAATGGATCTTTTGATTGCTTCATTTTCGTCTTTTTCTATACAAAAGCATAACAATTCACTAATCACCATGAAACCTTTCATAATTTCTCCAAATTTATAGCTCGTCCGTAATCCTCAGTTCGTTAGGGTTTTACTTCTTGAATTATTGTACATTATGCTTCGATTTCTTGACTTAATCCGAATCATGGATTAAAATTATAAGCTATATCGAACTGAATTTCTCTCTAAGAAAACCTAAATCCGTCTCCATTTAAGGAATTCATTCGAAAGACTTGACGCGCGGAAAATGTAGAGGAGCGGGCGGGAGAAGTGCGAAGCAAGAATTGAGGGAGAATCACGCACCTGCAATGGGGAACGGCGGCGCCCGGTCACCCGGTGGCTAGGGATTACGGCGGCGATGCGGTTTTCGACGCCGGAATTTTGCAATGCTCGATGGGAGAAGGCGCGCGAAGGATGAGAATGAGTTCTGTTACGGTTCGATGACGAGTAAATGAGTAATTTATAGGTTGTGTTGGGTGGTGGACTAGCTTGCAAGTTGCAAGAAAACTGATAGGAACTTTATAGATAAGAATATTATTTGTAATTTAAATCCTCAAAATCACTATTGATTTAATTAATGCTAATGTAGTATTTGTGGTTGTTAAAAGAATTAATAAATTAAATTAACGAAAAGTACGATGCACCAAATAAAAATAGAAGTTATGCAATTTGTGCTCTCCAATTAATCACTAAATATTATATTATCAACTCAGTGAGGTTTCATTCTATAAAATTATTAATAACAAAAAACTAATTAGTTTTAACTTTCAATTTGGGAAGTTTTATTGCAAAAATTGCCTATTATATTATGAAATTCGAGTGTAATTTTCCATCATGTAAATGTAATTAAGCACGCGAATAATCGTATTTACCTTTTTTTTATGTTGGAAAAGCTTTATACATAGGTACTATTGTAGGAGTTAGAAATTGCTCAAATTTTTTTTTTGATTGGGAAGGGATTAGCCGATTAGGGTTGCCAGAAATACTATTTGGGCTTGCCTAGAGAGGGATGAGAAATGGTTACTAACTAATTCTAGAGAAGAATGGGCAAACCGCCACCCGTGGGGTTCGAGACGGTGAACTTGGGGTCAAAGACCAAACCGTTAAACCAAATGCCGGAAATTGCTCAATATATGTTCATTGCTCACAAGGATGTGTCATTAAATTTCAAAATTTTTTAAAACTAAATTTTTAAAGAAATTTGATGTTTTTTAACTCAACTTTTGCAATCTCATTCCCTATAATGGGAGGAAAAGGATATTTGTAAAATTTTCAAAAAAGATAAACAAACTACATGACCAAAAAAAAGATAAACAAACTACAAAGATATCGCAATAGTTGTCTTTGTGTTCAACATGATTCGTACCCATCTCAATTTCATGCATTATAATAAAGTAAAATTAATTATAATGCAAAATGACATTATAATGCTGGTAACCCAAACAGAGTATTATGATGCATTATCCGGTTGTAACAATTTAAGTGATCAATGATCATTGACTTCATTGTTGTTCTGAAGTCTAGGACAATAGATCACATTATCCAATTTGTTGCACATTCTTTATCCAATTTGGGGGCTTTTTTTTCATGTTACACACAATTGTGTAAACATTACAATGTGTTCTACATTTTCCCTCCCTTTATATGAGGATGAAGAGTTGATTTTTCTTCTTTATGCTCAAGAGTAATGCATTCACTTTTGCAAAATAGCAAGTCACTAGATTGAAATCTAGTTCACAATCTCAACCAAGCCTACTACTGGGCATTGGGCAACTTACACAAAACAAAAGTACAAAACATGTATCATAACATTTCCTTGACAGGGATCATTTTACCAAACAACCTTAGAAATGTGCATGTCCAAAATAACAAATAAAGGCTAGTTTCTCCATACAAACACAACATTCAGTTCCAAGTATGTACCAGATTTGCAGATAGAGAAAAATTGAGGTCTTAGATGTAAAATCACCTACAATTGAACTACACTAGCTTAGCCACATAGTTAGTCACTAGACTGAAATCTACCTTCAGAATGCACAGCAACCATACAAAAGAAGCTTTTGCCCTGATGCAAAACATTATCAGTTGAAGATTGAATTTTCATAGCAAAGCTTCTCCGGATTGCTTCCAATGATGACAGCAGTGAATTTTGATATGATCATAATCATGTTGGGGGGTATCGGTTCATCGGTTGCTGCAAAACAAATTTGAGTGTATACCCAGCTGGTCAAATCCTAGTAATTTGATCAAAGTAGTCTTATAACAAAATGAAACAACAACAAAATCAACCCAGTGTTAACCCGCCTAAGGCGGGATCTGGGGGGCCAATGTGTATACACCCTTTCCCCAATATAAAATCGAGAGGGTGTATGAAGAAGGCCTAAGTATTATCATTGCCCGGAAGACCCAAGGAAAACTAAAATTCAGCTATGTGACAATGATAACTGAATCTAGTTAGAATGCACCAAAACTCAGCTATGTGACAATGATAATTGAATCTAGTTATACTAAACTGTTTACTCAAATTGTCACTTCTGATTTTGAATATTATAGACAATAAATGTTTAAATACGTAAAAAGCCATAAAGGCACGCCCTTTTTGTAACGAGGTCATAAAGGCCCTTCTGATTTTGAATATTATAGACAAAATGAAAATAAAAGGTAATATGAGACTTCTAAAAGTGCTGAAAGAGCAATATAAAAAGCTGCAAAGGAAACTACCTGGTTTATGTATGATGAGCTACTAGCCAAGAACTTCACAAATTCTTGCTTCTTCTTTTGGAAACCGAACTTTGCTTGGTCCAACAGCGATTGCTCCCTCCTAATTTCTTCCTTGAACCTATCCCTTTCATATTCGCATTTCTTCATCTGTTTCTCAATTTCAAGATATTCCAGCGGAACATCCGCTTTGGAGGCTTTTGGAAATTGCAAATCTACATCTTCCCTTGATTGAGATTGATTGTACAAAAATGCAACAGTAAAACATATGCGCATTAGTACAGATTTAGAAACAAAAGAAATAGTCATCCAAGTACATGAGAGATGTCAAAGACAAACAGAAAAGATCTTGATCAAAATGTGTTTGAGATTTAAACATGAAGATATTATTTAATAGCAAGTGAGAATAATTGCCTAACTGAAAATTTAAATAAATATAACAAACCTAACAATTGAAAAACTGGAAATAGCTCTCTACAGCAATGCTCCAAGTTTATGAGGCTAGTTCAGCCATTTACACAAAAAAAAATATCATTGTAAAATACAGTAGAGATTCTCTCTTCTGTACAATCACCGATTCACAGCTCTTGATATTGACCATGAAGAACAGAAAAAACAAAAAAACAAGAAACAAAGGCATATTGATTTGATTATGCATTATGGGCTATTAAAAATACTTACGAAAACATCATTTGAGAAGCATGACATCATTCCTTCAACAAGTCCAAAATCTTGAATACCTCTTATTACCAGTATTTTTTTAATGTTATCAACCCTTTCACTTTTATCAAAGACCCCCTTTTTTTATCCTAGGAAACTTTTTATTATCTGATATTTCCAATCCCTTTAACAACTAAAGGTTCCTCTAATTTTTCAAAGCAGTCAACATCCACTTGAGTAAAAAACATAAGAAATTGTGTATATAATGAAGAATGAAATAATACTCTGTAGGAATATGTACCTCGTGCCTAAGGAGTATATGCCATTACTCCTAATCATGCCACCATCTAAGGAGATAGCCCCATCACATATACAGGGAAGAGCAAGGAGCATATCTGCTCTGGTACTGTAAACTTGTAAACGCGAGAGCAGATTATAGAACAATGTCTCTCTAATGCCGCATCCACTAGCAGTGAGATAATATAAGTGTTTTGTGTCCACCTTGATCATATTTACAGCAAAGCCAAGAAAGCCAGCAGGGATTTCACCATTTGGCAGCTTTGGCTTTGTTATATCAAGCCTCCTTTGCGGATCATCAGTTATAAAATCACCTCCAAACGATCTGCAAAAAATGTGAAAACATAACTCAGAACATAGAGATATACATATCCAACAGCCAAATGTAGCTCAGGAAACATGCCTTAAGTTCTCAAGACATATGACACGAAATCGCCCCTGCAAAGGCCTTCCGATAGAAGCTCCAAGTCCATGGAGGCCAGATTGTTTGTTTACATGTCCTTCATTATCGTAGACTTCTAGAGCTTTAACGCCATCATAAGATTTACATACAATAGCAAGCATGGTATCCAACCCCAAGTACTCCGATAACAGTCTGCATTTCAAGATCATGAAACAGGCAAGGAGGGGGAAAAGTCATAACACCATCCGATTTTCAAAAAAAAAACAAATCAAATACATCTTACCCTGTCATACAATGTTTTCCATTTCCATGTAAAAGAAATTTTATCCACAGTGACGAAAAGTAAGTGCCATAAATATTTCCATTTCAAATATGCAATGAGGTAAAAATACACATAACATGTTGATCATTAGCTAGGTAACTTTTTTTGATTTCCCAGTGGAAAAAAATACCCTAAGCAATTAAGCTTATATTCCTAAAAACGTTGAAGCTCCTATACCAGCTTGTTGTGCAAACAAAGCCTAAGGCCAACAGCAAGCAATTCAGTAACCTGATTACACTATTATGCATTCAACCAATCATCAAACTTAATTTAAGACGCAACACGTAAATTTTTAAGTAAGCTTGTTGTTTCTTCCTCCTCTTTTATCTTCTTTCTTTTATTTTTTTCGTTGGAAGGAGGGGGTAAAAGATAAATTCAATTGATAAAATATGTTTCAAGCAACCAAAGGTAGCTAACATTTGTTTCTTTGTTGCCAGTTGGCTAAGTTGCTATTTCACTCCTTGATTGTGCAAGATAAAATATGTCCTGGCTTGAATTTCTTCACAATCCTTCGCAGAGAACAGATGCGTTCTGCGGGTTATATGGCTTCTTTATGTGTCCCCAAGGATTATGCTTTTTAATTCATTCCATTCCATGTGCTAATTTACTTGCCAATTGGAGAGCACTTTACGGTTTCCTTTTAGATAATTTTCCATTGATATTTTCTTTGATTCTTTCATTTAATCTTATAAGACAACGTACATTTCATTTTTACTATTTTTTCTGTTTAATTGTAAATACTTTTATCGGAAAAAGGAAAGAACAGACTGTGAAAAGATTAGAAAATTGTGAAACAGAGTACACATTATCAAAAGGATTTCCTGACAGTCTTATGTGAAATACAACAATTAATGTGTCACATTATGAAGGTGATTACAAACTAGAACTAACCTGCTAAGCATGCCATCATCAACTTGACCAAGAGTTGCCACAACACCAATCACATCTTGAGTCAAAATGCTACTCAAACTTTGGAGATCTTGATGAGCTAACAGCTGACACACGACGCCAGCTGCAGATTTGTCATACTTCATGATTTGCTCAATTGTATCCTTGTCACTTCGAACATATGAAGATTCATCACCTTCAACTTTGGCTGCACTAAAGGAATGATACTTTCCAAGTCTAACTGCAGTGAATAATTTATATCAGGGATGCTTGCAGTAGATTTAAGACTTAAGACCTTCAAAGAAAGCTCTTGACATAATGACATGTACAAGAGTCTAGAGGAATGATATTCATGGTTGAAGAAGTCATATTACACGGGTATAATATATTAAAAAGTACTCACCGTTTAAGGCCGTTACAAATGGAATTAACTCCTAATATGGTTACAAACCAATATAATAGGTCCATTATATTTTTTAGTTCAAAATTGAAAGGTTCAGCTTTCAGGCATGGCTAAAAAAATCATTTTTTTTCTCTCCATAAATTTATAATATCAAAAAATTTCTCTTCCACAATTTAGACCTTATCTGTGATAGAGACCTCTGATCCCAAAAAAACAAGCTCACGCAAATTAATTTGATCAGAAAGGCTCACAACCCTTGCAAAGCCACTCATATGATAAGCAAACCTTTTACCAAATTAAGGATCTTAATACAAGATTATAGAAGCAAATCTTAATGATCAGACTTGTGATTGTAAATAACACATCCTAACAGGTATTGAGTTTCTCTTAGTTTGAAGGATAAAAGGTTTTCATGAGAAAAATGAAACCTTCTTCTTTTCAACAAATGTAATCCTTCTCTCTCCCTGAATATATCTACGTTTACATATATTCACTAAAATTTAAAAAAACATAGAGAAGGAAAAGTGTACCTTGCATATCAACGACGGAATCGTCCAATTGGTTCTTTTGAGCCTTTAAAATTTTCAAATTATCCTCATGTTCTTTGATTTTACTTCCATACCCTTCTAACTCATCTTGTAATCTCTGCACCAAAAATCTACACAATCATTTTTCTGAAAAGAAATCAGCTACATTGACCAAATAATAGGAATTTGCATTCGACTTTCTTTTTTTTTCTTATTCATTTTAATCACAACTAAAATTTTGCAGCATATTGTACAAGTCGGAGAAGATTTTCAACAAACTGGGGAAGCAAAGATAGATGTTGAGTTGTTGACACTTGTCAGAAAATTTTACCCAAAAGGAAAGATGACACCTGATGCGAACTAGCTGACAAACCGACACTTAATGGAGCATGTTGACCAAAGGGGAGGATGGCACCACTTAAACTAGCAAACAAATTTACAACCTAATATGGAAAGCGGAAACATACAATCTATCTTTTGAAATACCAGTAATCAAAATAGAATTTCTAGGTAGTTAATATTTCCGGTATGCAAGCAACTGAATTATATGACAAATAGTCGGGATTCACAGTGGATTTTGACCTTTCGAAATCTGACAATGAAAGTTTCTAGTCACATTGCAAATTGTTAATTTAATAGATAGAAGGAAGGTTTTACAACATTATATAATCAAATACATAATCAATGTAGCACAGACGGAGTAACAGAAAAATAAAGGTACACAATATCACAAATCATAAGACAAGTCAAGGACACTTAATTGCTTAATGATGGCCCGAAAAGTCAGAGTGATCCCAACCTTGGAATTTACTAGCAAAGGATCATCATAACCAGGCACTCCGTTGGGCACTTGATTCCTTGCCACCGGAGATGGTTCATTTGGAGCCACATGTGTAAGATCATGAACAACTAGGGCCTTTGAGTAATCTGAAAGCTGGCAGATACAAAGTAAAGAGTAAATTAAAGAATTATGTTGAAAACTAGAGCAGACCAATGATTAAAAGTTCCGACAACTTCATATGTACCGACAAACAGATATTATGGGAAAAGGGGGTCTATGTTAGTATGCTTTCTTTCTGAATCCAATAACATATAGGCTTTTATTTTAAATACCAAATAACACCCTAAAGAATTGATACTGATAGATTAGAGTTCACTCTAAAGGTTACGATTCAATTCTATCAATTCAAACTACAGAACGAGTCAAACTAAAAGGCTGAAATGCTAAATGAACCAAGCTCAAGCTCAACTAAGCTTGTTGCTTCGCAGCCCCAAGTCATAGCAAACTAAGCATATTCCACATAGCATACAATATCAGATATTCTTTGCAACATCCCTAACAATCTAAACAAATTCAAACTCGTGAAAAGTTCAAGGATTGAGAGACTAGAGGTCACTTGAGGACTATCCAGAGGGGCTTTTAGAGAGATTATGGCACTCACTTGAGGATTCCACGACATCATCTCCCCCCCAGTCTCCTCCTCAATGGAGAATCTCCTCTCTACGAACAGAAGTGTGTGTTAACAGCCGCTTTCTTCTGCAAGAAAATCAGCACATTTTATATGTCAGTGACTTAGGTGGCGCGTAGTTCTGCAATACAAACTGGAAACGAGAGAGTATGGGTTCGCCCAATTCCACACTTTTTCAGTTCTGAGTGAAATTAGGGTTTTTATTTCCGCCAATTTTCCTACTTTTTCAAATGTGGATGAAATTAGGGTTTTTTAATTTCCCCAATTTCATACTTTTTCAATTCTGGCCACTGATCCTCCATCTCCGCCCCTCCTTCTCCGCATGCACCGCCGTTGATAGAGCTCCCTTCTCCCCCGTCCGCTGCCGCCACCGCTGCTTCTCCGAGCGAGATACGGTGGGGCGGGAGGGTGTTTGGAAGGTAATCGATCGAGAGAAAGTGACACCGAGAGGGGAGATCTCGTTTGTGGCGATGGAGAAAGAGAGGTAGAAGACGATTTAAGCAGCAATGCAAAGGATTTACCTGATCGAACGAGAGCACGAACGAGCGATGGTTCGACCAGAGCGTGGCGGAGGAGAGACTGAGAGAGTAGAAAAGTATTTGCGGCAGAGGAGGAATTCTGTTATTTATTACTCCCTCCGTTTCATTATAATTGTCTTTGATTTTTTGTTTCATAATAATACTCCGTATCTTTTTAGTTATTTTGACTTTCACTTTATATTTTTACCCTTATAATTAATAATAGATTATTAGTAGTATTTTTCAATAAAGTAAAAAAGTAAAGTAATAAATAAGGGTATATTAGTATTTTTGATAACTTTTTTAAATAGTGTACAAATTACTAGAAAGACAAATATAATAAAACAGAGGGAGTAAGTAATAAAAAGCTTGTAAATTACTACTCCGTATTAATTATTCATAAATTTGCATTTTTCCTAAAAATAGTTATTAGGTGCAAATTTTAATTAAACAATCTTTAATTTTTTAATTTTTATTACTTATAATTCTAAAATAATAATGTAGTAAACTAGACGATATTAAAAACCCTAATATCAATATTTTTATGTATACAAGTATATAACGAATTCTGTTATTTATAAATTAAATACATGAATTGTATTATATTTGTCAATTGGATCGGGTCGGACGTTTTGAATTCGGTCATTTTGAATTCGGGTTGAATCATTTTTGAGTTGTTATAGGTTGACCAGGGTCGGTCGTTGCGGGTTTTCATACTAATCGGATTGACCATAGGGTCAATTATATCGATTTTTAAGATTATTAAAATAATATTTTAACTAAATAATAATATTTTGTAATAAAATATTAATTTTTCTATATTATAATATATTATATTTCCCAAAAAAATGTATACATTTTTAATATACTAAATCTATCAACCAATCAGGTTTCGAATTTTAACCCGCCAAGTTTCGTGTTTAAACCCAATGGTTTCGAATTAACCGAGTCTAATTTAATTTGAGTTAGCGGATTTAAATTTGTGGGTTAAACCTCAAGTTTTATAATAAAATATTAATTTTTCTGTATTTTAATAGTACAATATATTATAATTTGAGTTAGCGGATTTAATTTGAGTCCGATTTAATTTGAGTTAGCAGGTTAAACCTCAAGTTTGGTAAGTTTTGACTTTTGACTACTCTAATTATAATAGGATTGTAAAAAATTTGATAAGGTGTAACTTATAAGTGATTTTTATGTTGCTCGTCATACTTGTAGGCTCTTTGCCTTCAACACAACTTTGTAATGCTTTGTTTGGTCACTTCACAAGAAATATCGAAAAAGGCATTTCAGATTCATTACAATCGCTAAAATTATGTCTGATTGTAATTTGTAAATGTAACAACTTAGACATCTTACTTCATGATCTACTTTGCATTGCCTACAAATCACAACCAAAGTTAAAGAATTCTTGCCAACAAGTAACTAGATTTGTTTTGCATTTTTTTCGCTCTTATTCATGTAGGTTTTGCATAAGTTGAACCGGAACGTGAGAATGTTTAACTACCCTTCTTATTGTTACTTTGGGCCATAAAGCCCAAAGTTTTGGACATCCCATCTCCTTGCCCTAATTCAAGCTTTCTTCTCTCTCGGCTCTCTTCCTTCCCTCCTTGTTATTCCAAGCCGGTGTTGGGCAGTCGCTCCTCACCCTCGTTATTTCATCCATTTGCGCCACTGGTAAGGTCCACCCCTCCTCTCTTTCTCTGCATCTCCTCCTTTCTTCTTCGGTTTTGCCATCTGAATTTATGGGTTTTGCATAAGTTGAACCGGAACGTAAAAATGTTTAACTACCCTTCTTATTGTTACGTTGGGCCATAAAGCCCAAAGTTTTGGACAACCCATCTCCTTGCCCTAATTCAAGCTTTCTTCTCTCTCGACTCTCTTCCTCCCCTCCTTGTTATTCCAAGCCGGTGTTGGGCAGTCGCTCCCCACCCTCGTTTTGTCGTCCATTCGCGCCACTGGTAAGGTCCACCCCTCCTCTCTTTCTCTGCATCTCCTCCTTTCTTCTTCGATTTTGCCATCTAAATTTATGGGTTTTGCATAAGTTGAACCGGAACGTGAGAATGTTTAACTACCCTTCTTATTGTTACTTTGGGCCATAAAGCCCAAAGTTTTGGACAACCCATCTCCTTGCTCTAATTCAAGCTTTCTTCTCTCTCAACTCTCTTCCTTCTCTCCTTGTTATTCCAAGCCGATGTTGGGCAGTCGCTCCCCACCCTCGTTATGTCGTCCATTCGCGCCACTGGTAAGGTCCACCCCTCCTCTCTTTCTCTGCAAATCCTCCTTTATTCTTCGGTTTTGCCATCTGAATTTATGGGTTTTGCATAAGTTGAACCAAGGTTTAACTAAAACCGTTGGGACTTGTTGGGTTGAACTGTCTGTATTTAGGTTGGAGCTGCTGTGGAGCCGAACATGCTTATATAGGCTTTTTAATGAGTTTTTTTAACTAGGTGTAATAAATGGGATCAAATGGTATTATTGATTCTGGATAAGGGAGTTTTAATCACCGGTATTAAATGAGGATAAATTAGCCTTTTCAAGTACTTTTTTTTTCAAAAATGGTATTAGTTTTTCCCTTTTGTGATGACATAGGTTTATTTTTCAGGTTGCTTGATTTGAGTTATGGAAGATCTAGTTGAAGATGCATTGGAGGTTGGGCGTAACCCCCGTGGTTGTACACTTATAATCGTAGAAGGCAAGTCGGCTAAGACAATTGCAGTAAGTATACTTCTGTTCTCTGCATATACCAATTACAGCAGTGTAAGAGGCGTATTTCTATTCTTTAAATGAAGTAATTGCAGTGAGGATACTTCTATCCTCTTAATGCATCTACCTACTTCAGTGTACTTCTATCCTCTTTAATTAAATGGGTGCAATTTCATTGTTTTTGGTGTCTGAACAAGACTCTGCTCTTGCTGCTCTTGGTAGAAAAAAATATGGTGTCTTTGCAATGCAAGGCAAACCATTAAATGTGTCTGATGTTGCTAAAGACCAGATTCCTTCAAACAGGGAACTAAATGCTCTAATGAAAATTCTAAATTTAGAGCAAGGTCGAGTATATCGAGATGTTTCTTATCTTCATTATGGTCATATTTTTACTCATGGTTGATCAGGTATAAAATAGTTATAGTATATTGTTTAATGTAAGTGGCTTTTAATAGTTATAGTATTTTTTTAATGTTTCTTCTCTTCGTTATGGTCATATTTTTCATGGTGATCAAAGCTTATACAATACAATTATTGACATGGTTGCGAATTTTGTTGGGTTTAATAATATAAATCTATTTCAGCCAACATGCCAATTTGGTACACGTTCTAAGGTTAGAAGAATGTACTCTTTGATTTTGTATTCATTCTTTTTTCCTTTATATTTCTTCATTCTTTTAGTCTAAGGTCTTTTAAATGCCTTTAGGGTGGGAAGAATCATGGAAACCATCGTTATCTCATAACGCATCTTGGGTCGCTTTCTAGAATATTGTTGCGAGAGCAAGATGATGACATTCTTGACCATGTAAAAGATGAAGATGAAAATCTACTTGAACCTCATTGGTATATACTAAAATATATATTAATATTGTTTAGCTTTTATTGTGACTTGTGGATACTAAGAGTGTCATATTTTTTTGAACTTCAGGTATGCTCTTGTTATCCCGTTAGCTTTAGTTAATAGGTGTGAAGAATTTGGAACCGGCTTCAAAACTTCAATTCTGAATTATAACCCTATAAATGTCATTGAGAATATTAGGCGTCTCCTGAGAGATGAGGATTTAGTGGATATGATGCCTTGGTATCGAGGGTTTGATGGAAGTGTGGTCAAGTCTGGTGGAGGATATGTATTTTTTGGAAAAGTTGATGAGGTAAATTATAAAACAGTTAGGATAACTGAGTTGCCACCATTGTGTTGGACAAAAGATTATTTAGAAGTCCTCGATAGATTCAAAAGAGAGCAAACGATAAAGGTAAAGTTTTGTATTATATTTGTTCACTTGGAATTTATTGAATTTGATTATAAATATTAACTTTTTCAATTATCAATGTCTTCAGGATTATAGTAATTTCAGCGATGAAGCTCTCATGGTGATCAAAGCTTATACAGTACAATTATTGGCATGACTGCGAATTTTGTTGGGTCTAATAATATAAATCTATTTCAGCCAACATGCCAATTTGGTACTTCTAAGGCTAGAAGAATGTACTCTTTGATTTTGTATTCATTCTTTTTTTTCTTTATGTTTCTTCATTCTTTTAGTCTAAGGTCTTTTAAATGCATTTAGGGTGGGAAGAATTATGGAAACCATCGTTATCTCATAACGCATCTTGGGTCACTTTCTAGACTATTGTTTCGAGAGCAAGATGATGACATACTTGACCATGTAAAAGATGAAGATGAAAATCTACTTGAACCTCATTGGTATATACTAAAATATATACTAATATTGTTTAGTTTTTATTGTGACTTGTGGATACTAAGAGTGTCATATTTTTTTGAACTTCAGGTATGCTCCTGTTATCCCGTTAGCTTTAGTTAATGGGTGTGAAGGAGTTGGAACCGGCTTCAAAACTTCAATTCTGAATTATAACCCTATAGATGTCATTGAGAATATTAGGCATCTCTTGAGAGATGAAGATTTAGTGGATATGATGCCTTGGTATCGACGGTTTGATGAAAGTGTGGTCAAGTCTGGTGGAGGATATATATTTTTTGGAAAAATTGATGAGGTAAATTATAAAACAGTTAGGATAACTGAGTTGCCACCATTGTGTTGGACAAAAGATATTTAGAAGTCCTCGATAGATTCAAAAGAGAGCAAATGATAAAGGTAAAGTTTTGTATTATATTTGCTCACTTGGAATTTATTGAATTTGATTATAAATATTAACTTTTTCAATTATCAATGTCTTCAGGATTATAGGAATTTCAGCGATGATGCTCTCATGGTGAACAAAACTTATACAATACAATTATTGGCATGGCTGCGAATTTTGTTGGGTTTAATAATATAAAACTATTTCAGCCAACATGCCAATTTGGTACACGTTCCAAGGTTAGAAGAATGTACTCTTTGATTTTGTATTCATTCTTTTTTCCTTTATGTTTCTTCATTCTTTTAGTCTAAAGTCTTTTAAATGCCTTTAGGGTGGGAAGAGTCATGGAAACCATCGTTATCTCATAACGCATCTTGGGTCGCTTTCTAGACTATTGTTTCGAGAGCAAGATGATGACATTCTTGACCATGTAAAAGAGGAAGATGAAAATCTACTTGAACCTCGTTGGTATATACTAAAATACATACTAATATTGTTTAGCTTTTATTGTGACTTGTGGATACTAAGAGTGTCATATTTTTTTGAACTTCAGGTTTGCTCCTGTTATCCCGTTAGCTTTAGTTAATGGGTGTGAAGGAGTTGGATCCGGCTTCAAAACTTCAATTCTAAATTATAACCCTATAGATGTCATTGAGAGTATTAGGCGTCTCGTGAGAGATGTCATTGGTTATTTATTTTGACTATTTCAGTTCTTAAAACTTTCTTCGATTGGAGGCTTCCTCTATATACTGAGAGGAAGATGAGTTATTCATATTACACATAACTCTTGATAAACGAAAATTGATGAGTATCAGTGAATAAAAATCTTGATGTTTCATTTCTACAGACATTTTTAGCCAGGTCTCTTGAGAAGGAAGTGGATAACATAATGGGGCAAATTGAATATATTCGTGTAGTTACCTAGGGAAATATCAAAGTAGGAATGACTAAGGCTGAAATGGAAGCTTATTTGCACGAAAATGGTTTCTTAGCCTACCAAGGGTCCTATGACTATCTTCTCTCAATGCCTATTTGGAGCCTGAACAATGAAAAGATTGATGAATTACAAAGAAAGAGGGACAAAAGGTCTGCAGAGCGTGCAAGTTTAATGGGAGCTAATCCAAAGGAAATGTGGTTGGCTGATTTGAAACCACTTGAGGAGGCTATTATCAATCAAGGCTATCTATTAGGACCCTGAATGATGAGAAGATTGAAGAGTTGCAAAAGAAAGAGGGAGAAAATATGGTAGGCTGATTTGGAAAGTTCATCCCCTTCATTCTTCTCCTCGTTCACAAAATATTACTTTTGTTATATGTTTTCTGCTATTCATTGACTTTGGTTTTTGAACATGCAGTGATGTACACTTGACAAAATGTGGATTTTTTTTTCTTGAACGTGGCTCTATGTATGTTATGTTGCGTTTTTTTTTCCACCAAATGGCTAGTTGACTATGACTATGAGAAGTTAGCCTATCTTCTTTGTAGAATGTTGAAGCAGATACTCTGAGGCCTAAAGTTATTTCTTTTATATGTTTAAGAGTTAATTTGTGATTAGGAAATGTCAAAACTAATATATTGATCCTGGCATGACTGTCTATCTAGGTCAAAGATCTCGCATATACTGGAGTCTTTAGGCTCATCTTCAAACCACTTATTGATGATTTCCCTTACTGGAGTCTTTAGGCTCATCTTCAAACCACTTACTGATGATTTCCCTATATCAATTTGGTGCATTCTAACTAAATTCAGTTATTATTGTCACATAGCTGAATTTTAGTTTTTCTTGGATCTATCCGGGCGTACCCCCTTTCCCTTGGGCAGGGGTACCCCTATCTTGACCCCCCAGATTCCGCTGTAGCGGAGCCTCACTGGGTCAATGATGATGATGATGATTATTGATGAATTCCCTTGCTTTAAAGTTATCTGATCTTCAAACCACTTATATTTTGATTAATCCAATTCGGATATCCCAGCATTCTACACACGTGATCTTAAGTTTAAGGAAAATATTCTTACTTTGAGATGATTATACTATCTTCATATTCTTTCTGTTTGAGTACAAAAACAATTGGATTTTAAACTGAAGGTTTATAGTGGTGAATTGTCAGCAATTCCAGGAATTTCTGATACTCTTGATGTAAGTGAAGGATAAGCTTGTTGTTTTTTCTTATAAGAACTTTTAATTTATAAAATTTTTTGAACTGACAAATGCTGGATGTGGGCATGCCTGTTGTGATAAAGTTTTTTTGCATTTAGTAGTAAACCTCTGAACTCTTTGATGACAGTTTATACTTGATCAATAATGTAAACTTTCATTTCTTGCAGGAAACTATTAGAGATGCCATTGAAGATTCAATATCATGGCCAGTTCGACCTATAATACCCATAATGCTTGGTTATTACGGGTATAAAAATATCCACTTTCTAAATACTCTCTAATCAAGAACACGAAAATTTGTACTGAATTCTCACTTTAATCATCTTCCTACATACATTGTTGATATTCTTCTCCATTTTCAACCATAAGCTAAGCTTCTTTTCTATCTTTCCATTTGATGTTAGTGGCATAATGTCACATTTTTCTTGCTTATTAGGTGCACAATGCACTTGGAGCTCTTATATTGTCCATTTGGGATGAAGAATGAACTTTTGAGAGATTTTGATAACCATTATTATTTGACCGGCTTGGAGAAAGTCCTGAAAGAAGACAGTGATGGATTGAAAGCCTCTGACATTGAAATAAAATATGAATAGAAGAAAAGGGACGTCATTCTTAGAGGAGAAAAACCAAGTCTCACCATTCCTCCATCATTAGGTCGAACCGGTCGGTGCAAGCCGGTTTACCTGGTTCGTGCGCTTTGCCGGCTAGTTCACGAACCCGGGGTTTACCACCAAAGGTGGGTTCCTCGTTAAAAAATAAATAAATTACCCACCATGGATTTCTCTGAAAAATCTGACCCTTTTGTCGCATTAATCATGAAAAAATCCGGGGAGAAAATGAAAACCATGGTACGAGTTATGATCATGTTCCTTCAAATTTGAATGGGCCGAACTAATATGGGCTTCTTACATCATGCACATGGGCCATTGTTCCAAATTCATAATATACTGGGATATTTAATCTGGATACCCACAACCATCTCAAAACCAATCAGCCGAAACTATTCATAGAGATTCACCAAAGTGAATTAAATAAATTAAATCTCATTAATTTGTTAATGCAAGAGGTTTAATTTTAAATGAAATACAATAAATGACTCATGCAAGGTTAATTGAGTTTTCAAGAGACTCATTTCTCTATTAAAGAGAACTTGAATTTCAGTTAAAACCCCACAACAACCAAAAATATAAATCCATGTAATTGAAAATTTGTCACGTTTTTTTAATTTTTATTATATAGCACATTTAGTTCTAGTGGAGTTGACGAAAACTTCTATAGATAAAGTTTGAACAATCTTGACCGTTGAATGAAAAATCAGCATCATTTTACGTGTTCGATAAAATTTACTTATTTGAAATAATTACTTATTTTCGATACTTATCTGCTGAAAAAATAATCAGCTACCCCCACCTTATTTCAAATAAGCTAACTTTTCTACCAAAATCAAAGTAAGCCGTACCAAAAAAAAATTAAGAAATTTACACCTCTTGCTTAAAATATCAGCAATTTAGTTTAACGAACACATCCCGAATTATTTGGAAAATAAACAACTCATATCAGTATCTCATATCAGCATTCAAGATCAACATTAACAACCATAAGTATCAACATCAACATCAGCATCAGCATCAACACCGATAAGTACCGATTTACAGAACGAAACCTAATTATTCTCTCATGTTAAACTTATTATTTTTTAAATTATTCTACAAGGAATTCACTAATTTGTTGTAAAATTTTATAACTTCACATATAGAGTTTCTAACAAACTTTACCAGAACAAGAAAATGAATTCTTACTGCCTATGGCCGGTGGACAAAAATTCTATTGTCTTCATATATTGTCAGTAGAGGTTAGTAACCTGCATAACTTACATTTATGAAAAGGAATTGAAAAGACATTAACATTAATATGATGATATTATTGAGAGGAAAATGACACCTAAAATTAATGGAGGAGATCTTTGAAAAATCACAAAAATGTCGGTTCATGGGTACAGTTGGAGGTAGTTGAAAGCGAAAGGTGAGATTTTTAATTTGGTAAACTATTAGCACAGTAAATTATATTACCAAATATTTACTTGTCCCATGAATTTCCATTTTGGACTCCATTGTCTCTTTCCAAGCTCTATTCCTCCTCCTTTTTGTGTTTCTGTTTTTGTTTTGGTCTTGGCTACTATCCGTAGGAGTTGAAAACTTGAAATGGAAATTTTATGATTCTACCATGAAGTCTTAACCGTTTGACAAGATGTCCGAAGTTTTTTTGTTTTTTCTCTTTTAACTCAAAGTTCAAGACGGTTTAGAATTGCCATAAAAAGAGTACAAAGCTTAAAGTTTGTATATGTAGAGGGAATAGAACTATTGGAGAAGAACCAAGTTTTGGGCGGGTTGCCTAATGCGGATAAGCCTAAGACTACGTGAAATAAACCGATGCCCAAATTTTGGTACGTCGGGAATTTGAAAAAAGAATGTCCAATATATAAATTTTTGAGTTACACTTCTTAATGCCAATTTGTTTTAGATTGAAATTCATTGAGTTTATATGTTAGGCCTAATGTACGTAATCACTAACATACGTATAAACTCTCACATTATATTAATTTACCAATAAGTCGTCCAATAGACATGGAAATACAAATTTTGGTGTGACCCCAGATAAATTTACTTATACAAGTAATTAAATGACCAACATCATCATCTAGGCGCTTGCTTAACCGAATAGATGCACGCATAAATGCACCCTTAGTACTAAGCTTTCGTCTAGCGGTTTTTAAAACTCGCGTTTTTTTAAATCTACTTATATCACATGATGTGTTGGGTTAAATGTGAATATAACATTGGAAATTCAAAGGATTCAAGCCTAACATATAAAGATAGATCGACTACACTTTCTATTGTCAATTGGTTTTAGGATGAAACTCATTGAGCTTGTGTGATAGGCTTGGTGGTTGGGTCTATTTATAGTTTCTTTCCATTAGAAGTGGTATCAGAGTCGATGGTTTGACGTGGTGCTGGTTGCATTGGGTTGAGACGGATCCCACAGAGCCTTCAATACCACCGAGTTAGCCTTTGACCTATTGTGTGGCGGCCTTATTTCCAAGAGTGTGGCACGTGGTACGAAGCGTGCAAGTCAAAAACTAATCTTGGCGAGTTCGATGCGTAGTGGGCCCGGATTTGTGAGAAATTCACAAGTAAGGTAGAGATTCTGAGATTGTTGAGTCAATTACGAATACTACATAGAAAATTCAAAATGATCTGGTATATAAGGTAGATTTTTTTTAATATGGTAAGGATTAGGGCCGCCACAAGTACTACTTGGGCTCGCCTAGAGCATCCACTAGAGATGAGAACTCGTTACTAACCAATTCTAGAGAATGGGCAAACCGTCACCGATGGGGTTCGAAACGGTGACCTCGAGATACTACCCCAAGGCTTAACCGTTGAACCAAATGCCCGAAAGCTGGTGTATAAGGTAGATGAACTAATACTAGTATTGTCAATTGATTTTACGATAAAATTTTATGCGATTAGTTCAGTGGTTGGGCTCATTAAAAAAAGTCTCTCCCCATAATATATACCAATTGATTTTTGTACTAAGCTACTAGCCTACTACTATTGCATACCAACAAAACAACAACTTATGTATGTACAAACATGTGCACTCGAAAGTCGAAAATATGGACATTTGTATGTACCATCCTCGATAAACCAGGGACTTGAGTTAAAGTTTGGCATAGGTCACACAATTGCCTACTGGTAGCTTTGCTACTCCCTCACGTGACAGACTCTGCTCGGTCACGTGCCCGGCCACTTCCACTGTTACTACTTACATCACGGAAATATATACAAGGAGGGTGGCAGGAGAGGCGGGGCCCGGCAGTCAGAAGCCGGCTTCTCAGCCGACACTGCCAAGCCGTCGAGCCGCTAGCTTGCCGGTGGGCCCCCACGGAGGAAGCACGTCAGTAACTACCTCTTTAAGTCTATACGTGTTACTGTGTTAGTGCTACACTCATGGTCAATGCTCTGCTATAATTTTGGATAAATATTTATTAATTTTGGTAATATTTCGGATAAGAAAAAGTTATTTGGTTTTCGAACATTTAGTCCCTCTCCACACCTCAGGAAGATATTTTATTAGTAATAAAAATGGCTAAGTGGTCAGTAAACGGGGATAGTTTGACCCCTTACATCATCAGATAACAACGAAATAATCCTCTTTAGGCGAGACACTCAATACATGGAAGTCTATAAGAAACTGAAAAGCAAGAGACGCGAGACGATCAACAACCGTATTCGTCTTTTGATACACATGCCGGAACTGGATAGTCCAGTTCCTACTAATAAAAACTTGGCATTGCTTAACCAGGTTGTACTTCATATGACTCTTATTACTATTACTACTTAACAAACTAATAACAAGTTGGGAATCACTTTCTAGCATTACTTGTTTGAAACCCTTGTTCCATGATAGCTCGAGTCCATCTATTAACCCTCAAAGCTCCGCCATCGACACAGTGCAAGAACCAATGCGATGTAAAAAGCCCCGGATCCATTGACCATTGTCATCGCGCAAAACTCCTTCTCATGTTGCCCGGTTCCCTGTTCTAACCGATCCGTCCGTATTCAATTTCACCCATCTCGACGCGGGTCTTGTCCACATAATATCATGCACTAGCAATATTAGCCGAAATAATAGTAGAAGACATACGTGTAGTACTCGCATACTCCTTATCCCTCTCCAAAATGAAGCTTCCCTGATCTGAAACGACCACATCCTCTTTAAAAACTATTGTGTTTCGCCAACGCCAAATCCACCATAGAGCAGTCGCAAAAATGGAAAGCCATTCCAAGGAGCCGATGACAGTGGTGGAGACAATGTTTTTCCTCAGCCTGCTAGCGAACGGGACTTGGAAAAAATCACTACACAACTTAGTAGCTTTCAAATTGGTCCAAATCACACCAACCTTCGGGCAACCACGAAAAAGTTGCTCGTAATTCTCGTCCACATTAGTGTAGTAAACACAACTCCTTGACGTGGCAATATACCGCCTATATCTCTCAATATTGGACATAATTCCCCCATTGTTGGCTAACCAGACGAAACAAGTGTGGTTATGGACCCGATTCTGATTTCGACCAAAATAATAATAAAAATTGTCCTGGAAAACTTGGCCATTCTGGATGAAACCGTGACTATGGTTCCAAAACCGCCACCGCAAGTTCATCCAAAATGTAAAACCGCGACCAATATGTCACCTCTGACCAATAAAACCACCGATTTTAATGGATTTCGAACCAACAATTCTGAACTGGCCAAATCCCCGATTCCAATGAAACCAGACCCAAGTCACATATAATTCATACAAAACATTCAAATAAATTTTTTTATACTATGACTAAAATCGTTTTGTTTCCACCTTTATATCATTATTTTTTTAAACATAACAAAAAAATAATCCATTTTCCCATCAATTTACCCCGTAGAGTCGCGTAGGCCGGGGCAGGGCCCATCGGAAAAAGGAAAAACTCACCAGCCACCCCGCGTATAAAACCTCCCCCCTCCTCCTCCTTCCTCTTCACATTTATTCCTCCCCGTCCAATTTCCTCCTTCTACCGACAATCCACTCACTTCAAATCCCAATCAAGCTCGATCTCACTCAATGGAGCAAGATCTCAGCAAAATGACTCTCGAGATCTTCACCAAGCTCGAGCAGAAATGGCTCTACCACTACGATTCCCCCGCCGCCGCCTCCCAAAAAGCCCGCATCCTCTCAATCGACGGCGGCGGCACCTCCGGCGCCATCTCCGGCGCCTCCCTCATCGCTCTCGAGGACCAAATCATCTCCAAGACCGGCGATCCCCAATCCCGCATTGCCGATTTCTTCGACCTCGTCGCCGGAACAGGAATCGGCGCCGTCTACGCCGCCATGCTCGTCGCCGACGACGGCTCCGGCCGCCCGCTCTACTCCGCAAGATCCGCCGTCGCCTTCCTCCGCCGTCGCCACTCCGAGATGTTCAGGCGGACCGGAGTCTTTAACCGGAGGAGATTCTCCGGACGGAGCCTCGAGAAGGTTCTCAAGGCGGCGTTCAGGAGGGAGGACAACACGGCTTTAACCTTGAAGGACACGTGTAAGCCCCTGCTCGTCCCGTGCTTTGACCTCAACAGCTCCGCCCCGTTCGTGTTCTCACGCGCGGGCGCGTTGGAGTCGCCCAGCTTCGACTTCGAGCTTTGGAAGGTGTGCCGCGCCACGTCGGCGACGCCGTCTCTGTTTAAGCCGTTTGAGTTGACGTCCGTTGACGGGAAGACGGCGTGCTTGGCGGTTGACGGCGGGTTGGTTATGAACAACCCGGCGTCAGGCGCCGTTACTCACGTCCTCCACAACAAGATCGACTTTCCGTCAGTTAACGGCGTCGATGATCTCCTCGTTCTGTCGTTAGGTAACGGGACCTCTAGTAGGAGTAACGCCGTCGGCCGCGGCGTTAGCTGCTCTACTTCCGTTGTCGTTGACATCGCCCTTGACGGCGTCTCGGAAACCGTCGATCAGCTCTTGGGGAACGCATTTTGCTGGAATCGTGCTGACTATGTTCGCATTCAGGTAAAAAATTAAATGATTTGAATTAAATATACATAAAATCGGAAAAATGAATTTCCGTCTAACGACGTCGTATTGGGTTTCGTTGCATTTACAGGCTTACGGAACGGAAGGAGAATCGGAAGAGACGGTGTTGAAGGAGAAGGGGGTCGAAACGCTGCCGTTTGGAGGGAAACGGATGTTGACGGAGACAAACGGACAGAGGATAGAGAGCTTCGCGGAACGGCTTGTTGGGCAGAGTCCACGGAAGGCCGTCAGTGACGGACGTTAAGTTGAAAGAGTGTACATTTTTACCGTTTTAGCCTTGAGTTTGTTATTTTTTAATTTTTTTTGGTGAGGGAGGCTGGGGTCATAATCGACCGAGTGTGCCGAGTTTTATGGTGTGAGCAATAATAAATATGTTAGGACTTAGCTAGGTCTAGAAGAAGTGTGTGTTCTTGTTTGTTTCTCTAGTTAAGACTTAAGAATACTACCAAAGCACAATTATGAGTTATGATTGTGAGCTTGCAAGTGTGCAATTACTACTTAGTTATGTATATAAGGTATTGTAATGTCAAAAAATTTAATAGTTGAGTGATTTATGAAAAATTATGATGCAAAAATGTCAATTGGTCATGTAATTTTATGAAGAAATATAGTAGTAAAAGTAGTAACTCGTAATAAAAGTATTTTGGATGCCAAACAACTAGGTTTCCACCTGTGGTCAACACCGCTCCTCCTATATGCAGGCCTCTAAGACTAAGTTCGTGGAATGTGCACATCCCACGACGCCTTTGATTGGTTTAGGGCAGGGTTCGTGGATGCTCAGGACTAGTCTGGTCGAAGGTCCGAAAATCTGTGACCCCTAATTAAAAAAACTAAATGTCAAGTTTCAAGAGATTGTAGGAGACAATTTTTTTTTTTATCTTTCACTCGATTTGATCGGCTGAGACTAAGTTCGTGGGATGTGCACATCCCGCGACGCGTCTGATGGGTTTAGGGCAGGCTCCGACGCTCCGTGGAGGCTTAGGACTAGTCTAGTCGAAGATCCGAAAATCTGTGACCCCTAATTAAAAAAACTAAATGTCAAGTTCCAAGAGATTGTAGGAGACAATTTTTTTTATCTTTCGCCTGATTAGATCGGTCGAAATCGCACTACATCTGAATTGGGACCTACAAAGGTTTTTAATGGGGACGACCCTCCCAATTCAGTCTTCTAATACACAAAAAGAGCGAGGGAGATTCGAACCCGAATTTAAGGACAAACGCTTAAGGGAACTTTGTGCCTTATCCCGCTAGACTAACTGATGATTGGTTATTGAAAGGGACAATTTACGTCTTGTTAATATTATATCATTTGCCTAGTTCTACCCTTAAAAGATCGAGATTGCATAAGATGTTGCAACATCTTACGCAATCTTCAGTCCATCTTCAGTATTTCGATTGCACATGTCTTTAGAGATAAATTATGTAGCTGATAAAAATTGCTCAATTCTATCATATTTTCTCGATTGTTGTGTTTGATTAAAACTAAATCGTCTTTATGGGCCTTTAATCTTTTCCTTGTCAAATAATAAAAGTATAAAACATCAAGTTTTCAAATCATTCACTTGAAGTGGTTAAAATTGCCAATCGGTCATATGTTCATATCCAATCAATCCCTATAAAAGACGTGCTTACAATTTCATAGTGTAAACTAAATTTGCAGTGGTGGATTTATTTGGATAAATTGATAGCCAAACAACATATACTGCCACAATTTAAAAGATATTAAATCAACTTAAATTAGTTTAGTTGTGACTTGTGAATTAATTGTCTTTTCCGGGTCCATTTCCACTTTCAATAGCATAATAAGGACCGATTAATTAGAAGACATGTTGGGACAATAATGGCAATTGAAAACTCTAGCCTTTTCCTTTATAGATTTTAGAGTAATTATGTCAATTAACTTCTTTGTAAGTTTCCCTTCGACAAAATCAAGTTGATTTTGTCGAAGGTTATACATCATCATCAACTTGATTTGCATTCCGAGAAATGCAAATTAAGTTGCTGAAGCATTAGCAAATTACTCTTTAAGTATTTCTACTCCTATTATTGAATTTTTTCATGAACATTCTTGTTTTGCTAGCTATCTAGCTTTGGATGTAACCTCCCCTTCAGGGGACTAACTCTTCTTTGATGCCTAATAATACTACCGCAAGAGCCTAACTCCGTTTCCTGATCAAAAAAAAAAACTACAAGGGTTTCAAAAAATTGCCCACTCGCATATTTACTGCAGTAAAATTCTTAGTTTCTTAGCGAGATATCCTCGACCTTAATTTTCCATTGTAGATTGTCCGTATCAACATCTATCATTTACTATAAATTTATCGTTTTAGAGTTTGACTTACAAATTAAGAAAATCATTTAAATTGATTTATATATCCTCAATCGTATTAAGATCTTTTACCTTGTTTTACATAATTATGTAAATATTTTTAATTAATAGAAGTATTATTGGAAAATATGGGTTAAAATAAGTCAAATGATAACTTTTATTCAACAATTAAATCAAGGTAGAATGACAAGTTTACTTTAACGGATGAAGTATGTGCTAAGAACCTCACAAATAAACAATCGATTTTTCTATAACCTATCCGAAGGACATTATAAGAATCTTTAAATTGAAAGAATTGATAAGATTTGTTTTTTTTTAATTTTTATTAATTTTCTAATGGGGTTTATAATTTCTTCTTTAAGGTTTAGTTTCTAATTCAAGAATACATATAATGTATGTACCTTAGGACAAGTCATAAAAAAATCGACAAACAATAAACCCTTATAACAAAAATTAAATAATCCCTAAAATCAAACCATAGAGCCCTTATAATGTACCTAAGTGCGCGCACATTTGACATAGCTATGGAGTGACTAACCTCGAGGAGTAACCCTAAGATCCTTTACAAGTGTTAGAGCATAAACTTCGGTTCCAGTGGAATCGAATCAGAAAAAACTAGCGATTTCGAAACCTGAATCGAACTAGAAATTGTGGAACTGAGGATCGCCCGGTCCCAATCCCAGTTGCATGTTTATTGAAACTTGAGAACTGGTGGAATCGCCAATTCCCAACTGTTGTTTTTTGAAAAAACAACAATTGGAACCAAACGCCGTGACCGTGATTTTGGAACTGCAGTCACAACTTTCGATTCCAACGATTTTTGTTTGCAAAGGGCTAGAACCGGAATCGAAACCAAAATCAGTACTCAAACCGGTAAAAATCGAACTGATGAACTATGAGTTAGTTGGAGTTCCACGGTTCCAAAACCATGGAACCGTCGGTACCAGAATCGGACCCATGACTACCGATGAATCCCGAACGATCGTGTGAAGATGTGGAGCTAGCTCAGAATCGAAGTCAACCATGACTTAAGAAATGTTGACCTCGATCGGGCAGGGCTAAGCCCACGCACCGTGCATCAACAAAATCCATTAATTAGTACACCGTCAAGTATATTGAACAATTAATATATCATACCTAATAGTTCCAAAAACCAAATATTCACGTACCATACTATTGTACACATATCACTATTTCAAGATACTTCGGAGAATTTTAACCCCCAATTGTGGACCAAACTTTGGATCCTTCATGCTTAATTATTAAGCTGGCCGGACACTATTTACATATAGTTGGCAACTTGGCATTGTCCATTTCCACCGTCAACCTTGTTTCATGCCCTACCATTTTCATGCAAGAGTAAGAAGAGAAAGGACACTCAAAGGTACATTCAATTCATATATACACACATTAGTTTTACTTGAAAGTAGAAAATGGTGAACCAAATTTGAAGTAAAAAATTAAAAATGTACACATGAAGATTATGAAGTAGTTGAAGTGCATTTATAACACATACGTACACATGGCCCCAAATTGTACTTGTGTAGCGACTAGCCAGCCCCATGCCTTAGTGTTGGCACCAAACGCAACCACTAGCTTCACATTTATGGGCACGTTTGGTTCATTTTTTAGATTTTTTGAGGGGGTTAGATTTTATCCAATGAATAAAAAATGTGTGTATTTAATGTTGCCTCTTGAAAATTAGCGGTAAAAATATGAAATAGTGAGTTGTTGTTGGTAAGTGGTAGCAATTCAAATACATTCGGTGATTGCTTGCTCGGTTTTAGGATTGATGTATTTTTCATGTCTGTTGTGAATATAATTTTGTGACGGACTTTATCGTTGGATTCTTCAGACGTGTCTACTCTATCTCACTTGAAGTTGACTCGGGTTTGGTTACCCTCATCCGACAAGATGCTCTAGGCCGACCACTAACCTGCTAGTTGATTGCTCGGTTTCAGAATTGGTGTATTTCTCATGTCTTTCGAGGGTAGAATTTTGTGACGGACTTCATCGTTGGATCCTTCAAACGTGTCTCCTCTATCCCGCTTGCAGTTGACTCGGGTTTGGTTACCCTCATCCGACTAGATGCTCTAGGGCGACCACTAACCTGTTAGTTGCTTGCTCGGTTTCAGGATTGATGTATTTCTCATGTCTTTTGTGGGTACAATTCTGTGACGGACTTCATCATTGGATCCTTCAGCCCCGTGTTTCCTCTATCCTACTTGCAGTTGACTCGGGTTTGGTTACCCTCTTCCGACAAGATGCTCTAGAGCGACCACTAACATGTTAGTTACTTGCTCAGTTTCAAAATTGGTGTATTTTTCTTGTCTTTCGTGGGTAGAATTATGTGATGGACTTCACTATTGAATCCTTGAGGGGGTTAGATTTTATCCAATGGATAAAAAAATGTGTATTTAATGTTGCCTCTTGAAAATTAGCGGTAAAAATATAAAATAGTGAGTGGTTGGTAAGTGGTAGCAATTCAAATACATGTATGTGGATAAGTCTAATATATACGAGTGATAAGCCTAGTGAGATTCGATCTTAAAACTAAGTGGCGATAGAAGGTCAGATTGAACTCGCTCAATGAAGAATGTGTTTAAGCTCGATCATGGAGTCAATCAATGGGTCGGGAAACATGTTCGTTAGTGTGCACGTGTTTAATAAAATCAATACATAATAATAGTGAGGTTTCATCTTAAAATCGATTGATAATAAGAAAATAATTAAGCTTAGTTTACTTCATCTGCGATGCGAGATTCATATTTCTACATCATGTGTACTCTTTGTTTTATTATTATTATTCTGATACGGAAAAAATTAGGGGGACAACATCATCTGAATGTTTTCCGCCATAGGGCATCCTAACGAATGAGATCAATGAGATCTGGATCTTCTTCAGGATTGATATTGCCATTTTTGAAGCCCAACATAGCCACAAAATCAGCTACTCGGTTGATCTTCCTAAAGACATGTGTAATGCTCCACTCCTTGATCGACCCGGTAGAGGTATCCACGGATATCCGAGACTAAAATCTCCACCTCCCACGGACAACTCCACTTGCCGTTGATGACATTAACCAAGCTCGGTCTTTCACCTTCGATCTCCAGCGACCTAAAGCCTCTTCTCATGGCTTTTTGAATTCCACTTCTAAGGGCTATAACTTCTGAAACGAGCATTGAATTAGCCCCAGCGTTGCCGTGGTTGAGATAGATTGGCTCAGCTTTGTGATTCCTGAGAAAGTAGTCAAATGTTGATAATCCTTGGCTATTTTTGACTCCATTGAAGTTCAATTTTATCCATTTTTTTGGGGTTTTTTCCATTGTAATTCTTTTTTTTTTATGCCTTTCGAAATTCCATTATTGTTTTGGGTTTTATCATTTATGTAAATACTGGAATCCAAGTTTCCAGAGTTCTCCTATTCTTTCATTTGTTTTCTTATGAATATAGGCATATAATTGTTTTTTATGGCTTTCGTTGATTTCTTTGGTACCAAAGAATGTAGAGCTCTTTATAAATTTGCTATATGTATATCCTTTTATAAATTCTAAGAAGATTGTAATTTTTCTTATCTTTGAAGTTGATGATACTCCTACTCCTAAATGTTTATATAATACTAAAAAAGGGGAAAAAACAAGTAGTTTAATTACATTTATATTTGTAATGAGATTTATGATATATCTATCAAAAAAGAATTAAAAAAAAATGGTTTGTTGAATGATCGTTTTTGTGTTTTCTAAATACAATACATTAAACGCTTGTTTGTTTCTATACACATGATATAGGGAATGAGTCAAATTCATATCAATGTTTATTTTAACTAAGGGATGGAAATAAGTGATTCTTATACCACCAAAATACACTAGAGTTCATACCCATCTCAAACTTAAGGTATGGGTGATTCCTATCCCAACCCGATACCTCATTCCAACTCGATTCCGGGTATAGAAACAAACGAGCCCTAAGTTATGGCCAATTCTTGTACGTAAGTTGAAATTTATGGTCAATCTTTCCCAAGACGATTTGCTTGTCTCTTATGCACGAGTGCACATTAAATTTGTAATTTACGTACTAATAATACACTACTTAATGGTCTGACATTGTTAATAATAAACAAAAATAGTACTCCATCGCTATTAGAAAATATTTTAGCTTAATCGACAAATTACTAAAAAATATTACGGACTTAGCGATTTGTTATCCATTTTTTATCTATCTTATTTATACGTATTGGATTTAACAAGTTGCTATCCGCCTCATATCTACCTTATCTATCTGAATTGGACTTACCAAGTTACTATTTGCGAGTTATTATCTAATTTATTTACCTGGATTGGGCTTAGCTACTTACTACATGTCATTTGATTACCTTGCCTACTTAACTATTTTGAAATATAAACGGGATCAATTCAGTTTCACTTGATAGGGCGTGTGAAAGTGTTTTCTATTTTGGGCAAGAACGTGCCAATGACTAATTATGTATACCAGATGTATTGTACAACTAATCTAACCGATTTTACACTCATTAACAACGAGTGAACATTATATATACTCAGATAATTGAATCGGACGAAAAGAGAGAAACTCTATTGATTCTCAATTGCTCGGTATTACAATTGATTCTTTGCCAGATTACACGCACTTGCCCTTTTTTCCCCTGTTTGTTACATTTTATTCTTCGTTCTCAGGCCTGTCACCTGGTGGGTACCTCCCACTCGCCTCCAGATTTTCGTCCCACGTTCGCCTGTCTCATCCTTCTTTCGATATTCCTGGATCACAAACTATCAACTTTCCTAGACTCTCCTATTAGCCTTATGAATTTTGGGCCCAACATTTTCCACGTCGAAAATTTAATTAATCAAAGTCTAATATATATAATTTCTTAGACCATTTGTTCTATTGTCAATTAATTTTATAATGGAACTCCATTAACACTTATCTATTAAACTCGTCTATCTATCTATAACTCTTCCCACATCTGAAAGTTGGGACTAAACATGCCTACTATATAAACACTTGGGTTACTCCGCCTATCGTCAATTGGTTTTAGGATGAAACCCCATCGGGCTTGTGTGTTTGGCTTACGTACGCTCGACTCCCTGTTATGGCCCGCAGACTTTCACATGGTATCAGAGCTCACGGTCTTAGACCCGTTTCCTGGCTTGTTTGGGGCCTTTTATTTGGGTTGTCTTTGGCTATAAAGAGATTGAGATGCCACCACCCGTTTTATAGACTAGCTATAAAGAAATTGAGATACTAGACCCATTTGTCCAAGTGTCAACTGAACCATGCCAGTTGCACTTGCGGGGGCCTATTGAGAATAACTCTTCTCACATCTGACCCTTGGATTACTCTTCCTATCGCCAATTTATTCCTCCTATCGCCAATTTATTTTAAAATGGAACTTCATAAGACTTGTGTGTTAGACTTACGTATGCTCGATCCCTTATTATGCCCCGAGGACTTTCACACTACTATCTATCTATCGACCCACAAATATTTTACATACGCTAATGAAATGAAGCTTATTAGCTGAGCCGATAATCGGCTAGCTCCAAGCCCACAAGCCGCCATGGCTTCATACTTAACTTCTCTCCCAACCGACAAGATTAATTGAAAAGGGAGTAGATCAAAATCTTCAAGTGATTTTTAATTTCATCATTAATTAATGTGTGATATTTAATTAAATCAAGCCTGTCCCGTTGGTGGGTAACGTGGACCCTATTTTTGTCGATCTCACTTAAAACAAACCAAAACAATTACTCCTATGTATATAATGTACTGTATTTTATCAATTTATTTGGCGTATGTTCGTGTAAGTTAAGATTTGGTACTCAACCCATATCAATTAATTGTTAGCATATTTTTGATGAAAAAAATGTTAGCATATTTTTGGATTAGTCATTAGTCCTTATATGATTATGTTTAACTACCTACTTTGAACCTTATGTTACAAGTGTCTATTTCAAGATAACAAAAAATCATCAATAAATCTCAGCAATTAAGCATGCAATGTGTGTTATTGTTTTATCGGTTTTTCAAGAAAGTAGAACCCTAAAAGAAAACTAATAAATTATTTAAAATAATTAATTTTAAATAAATACAAATCAACTAATTATTTTTATTTTAAGGATCTTAATCAGGACAAAGATTAGAAAAATTGGTGTTTTATTCATTTAATTCGATTATTTCTAACATATGTCCTTGGACATAGATTAAGAATATTTATTTAAGAATATTTAAGTGTATTTTGAATGTTTAACATTTTTAAAATTATTTTCTAAGATACTTTTCTTTTTAGAGTTTAGTTTTCATATTTGATATTCTTATCCTATACTCTAAGGGTATAAAATAGAAAAAAAAAATCATTTTATAAAGAGGCATTTTGCTTCATACGGGCATGATATATGGTTTATCAAATCTCCCCTTATCGATTTATCTTACTACCAACGTCTCGGTCCCTCACTTTATCATCGAATCCTTTTTCTTATTAAAAAAATATTATTTTCTAAGTCACATACTTGGTACGAAGTAGTTTTAGTTGACTTGCTACGTAATGAGGATGGGTGTTAACATAAGGTATACAAATAATAATTATAAACGATATATTATTACTTGAACTTATACTATACCAATATAACCGGCCCATTCGTTGATGATAACTTTATAATAATCAATATATAGTGACATAGCAAAAATGTTTTAAAAACTAACGGATTATATTAACAATTAATTAAGTGGTAGTAGCTAGCCTAGTAGGTGAGGTGACTTATTATAATACCTTAGGACTATTAGTGCATTTTCCCGCACGTCATTAGGTTTAATTATTTGATAATTGTTCCCATAATCCCATGAAAACTATGGATTAAAGTATTACTAGTTACGTGCAAGGTATGTACATAAATGGTATTAAAACTAGACTACTACTTAGACGTGAACACTTGACCTAAATCTCATTCCTTGTTAAAAAATATTAAATCATCTCAAAAAATAATTTCTCAAAAACTATTACTACCTCGGACCTTTTTAACTTAAAATCTTGTTTCACAATATAAATCACTTTTTAATTAATTAATACTAAAACTTGTCAAAAATAACATTTAATTAATGTATTTCTAGTTTCCATGTACTTATAAATACTAAAAAATGTCACCCATTAGGTGATATTATATTATTTAATCTCATACTCCCTCTGTTTCACAATTTAGGGGCGTTTAGAATTCTTCACAAATATTAAGACAAGCTTAAAATAAAATACTCTTATGTTTAATGATTGTTTTTTCATTTATAAATGTATCAACTTACGAGTAAATTCAATGAATTTAATTATGAGTAGTACTACTATATGCCCAATAGAAAATTGTTGTTTAAATGAAGTCAATGATAATTGAATGAATCCTTGCCTTAATTTGGAAAGTTTTGCATTAAGTAGTGGGAAAATGGACTTATATTTTAAAAATTCATTTGGAGCTTAAAAGCCCCTAAATTGCGAAACGGAGGTAGTATAAATTTTGTACAAAAAAAAAATCTCATCAATTCCACTTTAAACTTGTCTTAATATATGTGTAAAGTTCTAAAAATTCTTAAATTGCGAAATGGTGGGAGTAAATCAACTTGCCTTAGGGTTCGTTCGGCGCTTCAAAGCTAAAGCTAATATATGTTGAAATTGATGATGATACTGATTCAACAGTTAATGTTCATCTTGTTAGTTGATTTTAGAAGTCGAAATTATTAGGTTATTTTTTGTGAAAAAATATGTAGGTGTTCGGTACACAAAAATGGCCGATAATGATTTTATACAAAAATGATGTAAATTACAAAAATGATATATTAATAAATTAATAATTTTTCAAAATTGAATTTCGAGGGCAATCGACGAAAAAAAGATCGATAAGCATTCATATGTTTGGATAAGGTTGGGAGGGGTAACTTAAATTTGTTGTGAAATTTAAACTCCGATCAAGTCTCGTAAAGCTTGAGTAAGCTTCAACAACTCTTTGCACCGAACATACAAAACCGAGTTTATTTTTTTAACTTAAGCTTGAATAATGTTGAATAAGCTTAAAATAAACATGCCAAACATACACTTAAAATTGATAGTGATTGTCAGTAGAGTCACAAAATAAACCTATCAAAAGTTCATAACCTTAGTTTACTAGAAAAGCTGATAAAACATATCTTTGTATATATAGTACACATTTCAATTTAATATACTTTTGAAGGTAATGATTTACTTGATTAAAGATTCTTCTGGTTCAAACAGAATGATTACTTGATTAGCATTTTTTCTGTTCATAATTTTTGGATTTGGGCTACCGTTAAGAGATTAATAGGTCCCCTAATCTTAAGTTAATAGGGTAAATTAATGGTTAGTTATAAGTTGATCATACTTATCCATCAAATGGCTTGTCTTGTCTTTGCTTTTTTCTCCATGCTTTTTGTCTGCCCTTAGCATCATGATTAGCAAGAATAATGAATATATTATTCATTAAATACAAAAAAGGAAGACTTTTCTAAAAGCATTAATATTATATTAATTAAGAATTTTTTTGATAATATATTAATTAAGATATAATCATACTATTGGTTATGAATAATTATAACAAGAAAGAAAACATACATCACGCGGGAACGAAGCTTCAAATGAGTGTGATGGTGGTGTTTGTTTTTTAAATTAACGGCTTTGGCATCTCATAATTCAATGGGGATAAAGTTTCTTTAAATTTTACAAATATTACTTTTTGTTAGAATAGAAGTCTAAGATATGGGTCCGGTTCCATCGGAATTGGAAAACCGACTGGTTTGGAATCGGCTCGAAATTGGAACAGCGAGTTTGGTTTCGGAGGTGTTACGGTCCCAATTCCATCACCATTGAACATTAAAACCCACGTTTCAGAACCGGATGGAACAGGGTTCACAAATATTTTTTTAAAAATAGGCTCGCGATCACGGTTCTAGCAGGTGAAACCACAGTCGCGGTTCTTCAAATAGGCCCTCATGCAGTTCTCAACTAGGCAGTTTTTTTAAATACTATGGTCACTTCCGGAACCAGAACCGTTGAGAGTATACTTCATCCCACATCTGAAATCCAAACATAACCAACCTTGTATATATACTCCTGGATTACACAAGAACTACATGTTCGGTTTCGGGGGTGGTTACAATCCCGTTTCCATCACCCCTAGTTAAATCGTGGAACCGGATGGAACAACCAGGTTCACTATTATTTTTAAAAAATAGGCCCGTACAGTTCTTCAAACAGGCCCTGATCATGCAACTCTCGGTTGGGCAATTTTAAAAAAAATTATGGTTGGTTTCGGAATTGATTGGACCGAAAGCAGGACTGTGGAACAACCAAGATTTGGTTACGGTTCCAGTTCTAGTTTCAGGTTTCAGAGTAACCGAAACCGTCAGTTCCAAAACCGAATCCGGGTATAGACATAACTCCCTCAAATGATTTTTATATTAAACTTTTATGTGCATGATCAATTCTATATCGGCCCATAGACTTTCACATGTTATTAGTGTTCATAATTAATTTAATTAAGATCATTTTTTCTGACCGTTTATATTTTATTTAACGATTTAATTAAACTTATATGTGTTTGGCTTACATCTTTCCATGGACTTTCACACTTAAAAAAACTTTGTTTTAAAATTTTGAAAATGCCCCAACTTCTCTTTTTGGCCTACCTTATATATTCTATATGCATGCCTTAAAGCTACATTCATTCATTTATCCATCGTGTGTTACACTTTATGATTCAAAACTTTGAAATTTGAACAACATATTTTGTGAAGAGAATCAACATTTTTTGTCAATCTTTAACTTTCTAATTTTCACGTTCAAAGCATTGAAGAATTTGATTTCCCACTAATTCGATTTAAAATCCGAAAGTATAAAGAGGGCAAAAATCAAATTCAATTGAAAGATAAAGATGGGGAAAGAAACGGCTGTGCCGACACGACAAATTGCGTATCTTTGAGATTCATTACGCACGTGCGTGTCGGGTGACACGTTTTGACTTGGCCCATGGGCTGATAATTTATGGCTACGCCTTTTTGCACACTAAAATTGAGCTTATTGCACCACGGCATAATATAGCGTAACATTTTCACGCTATCTCATGCCGTAACATAAAAAATTATTAAAATAAGATATTCTAATCTCGTTTTAAATTTTTTGCGTAACGCTTAAATATGACGCGTCTACGTAGCGTAATATTACGGCATAACGAAGCGTGAAATGCAAATTCTCTATAACAAAATGGATCGGACTGAAAATTGGCATTGGGCCAGCCCATTAGATATCACGGCACTACATGCAGTGAGATCACTACACAACGTGCAGTGAGATCACTACACCACGTGCAGTGAGATCACTACACCACGTGCAGTGAGATTAGACACCCAAGAGTTTTATCGCGTTTAAAATTGGGCCGGCCCATCAGTATGTTTTTCTATTTTATTAATTAATTTGATATTATTAATTGATTATTTTATGTTTAGTGGTTAATATTTCAATTGGAATTTTTTAATAATTTCTTAGCATTATTATATGGATTGATAATAATTATTTTATGTAATTTATGTAATTGTCTACAATTCAAAATCATTTATAGTTATGATCATAATAAATTTTATATACTCTACCTAAGAATGAACGATTCTAAATGAATATAATGTTTTTTTATAAAAATGAATGATTCTAAATGAATATTTTCAAAGTGTTTTAATTTAAGTTTTGTTTGGTTTGATTCTCACGCATCAATGGAACGAACCCGAACCCACCTTCTAGGAAGGGTTGCTCGGACTGTAACCCAACTATCATTTGCATGGTGTGAATAAAATTAAACCCACCTTCTAGGAAGGGTTGTTTAATCTCTTCACCATCAAACATGTGACTTAAAGTTTATATATTTTATTTAAGCCTATCAATAACATAGCTTATTGATTTTTTTATTTAATATGGTAAGTACTAATGATAAATGGGATCCTACTATTATAATATGTAGAAATGTAAATACTAAAGAAAATTAAGGATAAAGAGGTAAATGAACAATTAAACATGCCTATGTGGCATTGCTAAATGAGTGACACATAAGAGAGATTGATTCGACTTTAGTAAGAGTATATTGATTTGAACAATTATATTTCTTATAAGAATGAACGATTCTAAATGAATATAACGATTTCTTATAAGAATGAACGATGCTAAAGGAATATATTGATTTCTTATAAGAATGAACGATTTCTAAATGAATATAACGATTTCATATAAGAATGAACGATTCCAAATGAATATAACGATTTCATATAAGAATGAACGATATAAATGAATATAACAATTTCATATAAAATGAACGATTGTAAATGAATATAATATTTTCTTATAAGAATGAACGAATCTAAATGAATATAATGATTTCTTATAAGAATGAACGATTTCTAAGAGAATATAACGATTTTTTATAAGAATGAACGATTCTAAGGGAATATATTGATTTCTTATAAGAATGAACGATTTCTAAAGGAATATAATGATTTCATATAAGAATGAACGATTTCAAATGAATATAACGATTTCATATAAGAATGAACGATTGTAAATGAATATAATATTTTTTTATAAGAATGAACGAATCTAAATGAATATAATGATTTCTTATAAGAATGAACGATTTCTAAAGGAATATAACTATTTCTTATAAGAATGAACGATTCTAAGAGAATATATTGATTTCTTATAAGAATGAACGATTTCTAAAGGAATATAACGATTTCATATAATAATGAACAATTCCAAATGAATATAACGATTTCATATAAGCATGAACGATTCTAGATGAATATAACGATTTCATATAAGAATGAACAAATCTAAATGAATATAATGATTTCTTATAAGAATAAACGATTCTAAAAGAATATAACGATTTCATATAAGAATTAACGATTCTAGATGAATATAACGATTTCATATAAAAATGAACGATTCTAAATGAATATAACGTTTTCTTTTAAGAATGAACAATTCTAAATGAATAACGATTTCTTATAAGAATGACTAATAAAGGAATATAACGATTTAATATAAGAATGAACGATTCTAAACGTATAACGATTTCATATAAGAATGAACGATTCTAATTTTGTGGTTATTAGCCTTGAAATTTGCCATGAATCTATTTAGTGGGAAAATTCGTGGCCATTTAGCCTTGAAATTTGCATTGAATCTATTTTGTTTTAAATTTTATGGTTAAATAATTTCGCATTTAAAAAAAACAAAAAAAATATTATACGGTAAAAAATATTATACTGCTATACTATTACATATTTAGAATATTAAAAATCATAATATTATAATAATAAGCTATTTCCAAACCATATGTATATATTAAACAAAATGCAAATATAATTACAATTTAAATAAACTATCTTACAATCAATTTAGATAGTAACAATTTATTCATAATAAGCTATTTCTACATTTTCTTATAAGAATGAACGATTCTAAATCAATACAACAATTTCTTATAAGAATAAACTCCAAGTGAATATTATGTTTTCTTATAAGAATGAACGATTCTAAAGAAATATAACGATTTCTTATAAGAATGAATGATTATAAATGAATATAATGATTTCCTATAAGAATGATCGACCCTAAACCCTAAACCCTAACCCTAAACCCTAGACCCTAAACCCTAAACCCTAAGAAATATAACGATTTTCTTATAAGAATAAATGATTCCAAGTGAATATTATGTTTTCTTATAAGAATGAACGATTCTAAATAAATAGAACAATTTCTTATAAGAATGAACTCTAAGTGAATATTATGTTTTCTTTTAAGAATGAACAATTCTAAAGAAATATAACGATTTCTTATAAGAATGAATGATTATAAAGGAATATAATGATTTCCTATAAGAATGATCGACCCTAAACCCTAAACCCTAAACCCTAAACCTTGGATCCTAAACCCTAAGAAATATAACGCTTTTCTTATAAGAATAAATGATTCTAAGTGAATATAACATTTTCTACGTTTTCTGATAAGAATGAACGATTCTAAATGAATAGAACAATTTCTTATAAGAATGAACTCTAAGTGAATATTATGTTTTCTTATAAGAATGAACGATTCTAAAGAAATATAACGATTTCTTATAAGAATGAACGATTATAAAGGAATATAATGATTTTTTATAAGAATGATCGATCCTAAATCCCAAACCCTAAACCCTAACTCTAAACCCTAAACCCTAAACCCTAGACCCTAAACCCTAAGAAATATAACACTGGGCCAGAATTGGGCTGGTCAGATTGGGCCCAGCCCACACCAGATCTCACTGCACCTGGTGCCGTGAGATCACTGCACCTGGTGAAGTGAGATCACTGCACCTGGTGCCGTGAGATCTGGTGTGGGCTGGGCCCAATTCTGGCCTAGTTGTGTATATCAGTCCACGCTTTGTCCTGCAGTTATATCACGGCACTAGAACGCGTGATATTACACAGTTTTTTTTAAAAAATACCCTAAAATGGAATATTTTAATACTTTTTAATGTTACGGCACAAGATGCCGTGAAATTGTTACGCTTTATTGTGCCGTGGTGCAATAAGCTAAAAAATGGTGTGCAAAAATCTCGAGCGTAATTTATAGCCCATAACGCGTACGAGTACATTGGTGGTACTATACGGCTGTGCAAAAATTAATAATTGAGAAATTATGATGAGAGTTCTTAATTAATTTGAGTGTACGAAAACGATAATTTGTAGCTGGTCAAGGTTGTTTTTGGTGACTGACGTTGTTCATGGAAGATTGAATTGTTACATGCGGACATTCATTGTTTGTTGTCTCGGTTCCAGGATTGGAGTATTGTTCATATCTTTCGTGAGTGCAATTCTGTGGCCGACTGCATCCCTGGCTCTTTCCAACGTGTCTCTTCTGTTCCACTTGCAATTGACTTGAGATTTTGTACCCTCATCCATCAGGATGCCCTAGGGCGGTCACTAATTTGTTAGTGACCTCCCTAATTTCTTCCTTATCAAAGGAAAAAAAATAATTTGAGTGTATTTCGGTTGATGTTTGAAATTTGAATCTTTTTTGGTTGGTGTTTGTGAGATTTTGGCTAGTTTGTTTTGGAAATTTGGTTGAGAATGAGCCTTTTTTCGTAGCTCGAACGTCGGTTATGTTTCCTAAGATGTTCCAAAAGCACCAGAAGACAACTAACTGAGGAAAGTCGGTGGAAAGGTGGCGAATGACGACTCTAAAATAGTTCCAAATATTCTTAACAATCTCAAAAACCATAGTTTTTTTTTTAGCTCGAACATTATGGCCTTATTTTGCGCCTAGATGTAGTTTGATTATGGCTTAATTTATGGGATGTCAGGAAAGCACCAAACGACAACTAGTTAAAACGACATGACGAATGAAGACTAAAATAATTTCGAATATCCTTAACAATCATTAAAAGTAGGAGATTATTTAGTAATTAAATCGAAATAATTCCGATATGAATTTGGACATCTTACAAGTCAAATCTTATTAATTAATAGTGAAAAAATACAATAATGAGTGGAAGAAAGGGGCACCATTAAAAAAAAATGTTAATTATTTCTTGGTTTTGGTGTTGTCCGGTAATGTGTTTTTCGTACTTTTTCAGGCGAGTCGCTACACCTCTTAAGTCGGCTTCCTGCGTTGTGACGGCCCTATACACATGTATTAGTAATCTATCGGTCCGTGGAAGTGTCTTTCTGGCCAACCTGAACCCAAATCTTTTCGGATTTCTTGCTCGTTGTTTCTTGCTTACCTTATACTTTATCTATTTTGTTGATTTCTTTTTTTATTTTCGTTGTTGGTTTGTCTGATTAGCGAGTTTATCTCAATCTCTTGATTTATCAAGCTTGTACCGAAAAACAATAAATCCTTAAACATAAACCAAAATAATGGCTTTTAAAAACCAAGGACCATCGATCGAAGTTTCCCTTAATAATTCATGCATGGTCGAAAATAAAAAATTATGAATTCAATGAAGCCGTCCAAGTACGTGCATGTACTGGGCTAATTGAAGTATTATTTTGGCTATTTTCCAGCCTTTACAGCTGTTGTATTCGACTAGTCGTACATGGTATAGCTGGTCAAATAACTAGTCAACCATTTGTATTATTGTTTTTTTTAGTATGGTTCTGAATTCTGATCAAACATTTAATTCTATGTAAAGAGTCAACAACTCATTTTTTTTCTTGTCTTTGGCTCGTCCAATTCGATCGGTCGGACACCGCTCTACATTAAAATCGGAGACTTTTGATCCTATTTTGGAAGACACCCTCTCAATATCAATTTCTCCATACATGCTATCAGTGAGATTCGAAATTCGAATCTCATGGATAACACTTAAGAAGTCTAACACCACTTTACCACTAAATCGACCGAGTATTGGTAAACCAATCATTTATTTTTAAACGAGGAAAGAAATTACGGGAGCAATACTAATAGAAAATGGATTATTTTAAAATATTTTGCGGATGAGGTCAGGTCTATGAAAATCTAGTATAAGTTGTAATTAGAAAAGAGGAAATACGACATAACGAATCGACGATAAAGTCCGCATCGAAATTAACCTCTTGAAACACTTAAGAAATGCTCCAACTTTAAAACCGTGGATCACCTCGCAAATAATATTTGATCGAATAAACTCAATCTCCCTAGGATATATAGTTTCGACCGCCTTGAACGACTTTGATTAGTTTGAGGTTGATTCTCACCCTGAAATGTGAAAAATGTCATGTCGGACAGCTTAAAAAACCCATCTTGTTTACACTTTTACATTATTACCCCTATATAATATAACTTTTACCCACTTTCTCAATATTACTTTACACCTTTTATCCCTAGAAAATTACAAAAATACCCTCAATCAATCTCATTTTTTATCCGTTTTTTCAATTACCAATAGTCCAATACTACCTTACACCCTCTTAATAACCACAAAAACTGTCATTTTGGACAAACAAACCGGGACGGAGAGAATATTTTGTTAAGTGTGCATCGAGATGCTTCGTGGAAGTAGCTTTGGATCTTAAGCACACGTGGCCTACATGCGATTGCGGCGGCTTTCACTGTCCACGTGTTACATATCTACCCCTCGTGTGCATCTTCCATCTCTCCTAGGTTTATTTTCAAGTGTTTGTTTCGAAGGTTTTGCTGTTCAGATGAGTAACAAACTCGACTACAATGTAATGCAAATGATTGGCCCAATAATTGGTATCATGGGCCTTTGAGCGGCCCAAAATTCAACCCTAGTACATTGTTTGGGCTAGCTATTATTTCCATTTTTTTAACAAAAGACTCTTGCTGAGCATATGATTAAAATCGAACCGACGAAAATCAAACTGAACCAGAAAATCGAATTTGGTTTGAAATTGGTTCGGTTTAAGAAGGATAGAAGGTTATTCTTTGGGATATTCGAATCGAAACAAAATTTAACCGAAACAAAACTGAACTAAAGTTTAAGAAATTCTAAATTTGGAAAATGGAACTGAATAATATCGGTTTCGGTTCGGCTTAATATTACAGTTTGAACCGACCCATGCTCATTCCTACACTTATTATAATTGTAGGCAAAATCTTCGTCAAACTCTTCGTCGAGCGACTTAAAGGCCACACGTCACACGCTCAGACTCTCCAATGAAACGCTCTCTGGCTAGCCCAACGACTTTGATCCAAGCCCACCACGGCCAGCCTAGACTCGAAAATTTTGCCTAACCAAGCCAAAATTAAGAAATAAACTCTTTCTAAAGCTTAAACATATGAGGAGGATGCGTTCAAAAGATCTTATGAAAACTGAAATTCAGCTACATATTATGATATTTCATAATCTATTATATCCATAGGACTATAAGGTATATGTTTTTTTTTTTTTGCATCATACAACTCCTTTAAACAAGACTTTAGCAACGTGAGAGTCGATGGTGTCGAGAGAGCAATACGCAGAGTAGTAGAAACCCCTTACAACTGCCAAAACGCTGCGTTTCATCCCGGAATCGGTACTCTCATTAGTAGTATTGTGAGTGTGATCATTAGAAAGCACTAGTTCCACAAGCTTTTGCATGTCTAAGTTCACCTCACAAGGGATTGGTTCACTCTTTCCATGATCACCACTACTCCCTTTGAATTGTACATCCTCTTCCTACATCAAAACCAAACATTGGGATTTAATTAGATTGAAACTTGTATACATATAAGCACAATATATTAGTTTAATAATAAAGTTGAGTTAATACTTGAACAATGGATATAACATCTCAATCTCTTAATAGTTAGCGCAAACAACGAATAGGTCAATGACCAAACCCAACAACGAGCGAAAATAATGCATCACTAAGCTCAACTGAAATAACTAGAAAATGAACCAGTCGCTTCGATTCCATATGAAATTTTTCGTGGGTTGATAAATCAAATGTTGTGCACACATGTAAATCTGGCGATGTTTTATCCGAAAACCAATTGATAATAGTAGAACTAACTACCAATCTAGCTTATATACAAGGCGACACTTTAATTATCTTCAATTTCTGATGTGAGATAATTTATATTGAACTCATACGAAGCATTGAATATTAAGTAGCGTCTATTTGGATCGCCACATAAAATCCAAGTCGTATTAAACTCATAATTTAATGCAACTTAATGTATTATATGTGCCGATCTAAACGAGAGCTTAGTACCTGTCTGTTGCGATGCTTGTCGTTTTGGAGAATGAGGTGGCCAAGCTGGTGGCAGATCTTATTGGCATTTTCTAATAGTAGATTGTAATTATCAAAGTGATTGTCTTCATCTCTTAAAGCTTCCAAATGAGAATTCTTGGAGCATGCCTGGATGGTTCGAGTAATGAGTTCTGCTGCTCCTTTGTACTGATCTCCTTCCTCTGCCCATGCCACCATCCATTTCTCCCACTATATTTCAAGCTAGGATCATATCAAACTAAACAAAAGTGTATATATATATATTTTAAGTTTAAGTAAAACCACTCTTATTGTGAGACCGTGCGCGCAGTTTATATTCATAATTTTGAATTGAATATGCATGATTTTGCATGACTGTATTCATGTTTTTGAGTTGCATATTCATTTTGTTGAGTTATTTATTTTTATGAATATGCAACTTGAATATATGATTATGTAACTCTATAAGCATGATAAATAGATAAAATAATAATAAAGCTTCAAAAATACAATATTATAAAAATATATGCAACTTATAAACATGAATACAGTGTAATAGGGAATGAACAAATATGCAACTAAAAAATATGAATACAATCATACAGTAAAATGAATATGCAACTCAAAATCATGAATATAAACTGGACGCACAGTCTCACTCTAAGAATGGTTTTACCTGAACTCACCTCATATATGGCTTAGATGGAACTAGCCAGAAGGTAGCTTGTTCTTTAGAAATGGTAGAATTTTTTTGATATATGGTCCGTTTAGATGTTGTTATGTCCCAAGGACAATAACAAGATAGAATTGATAGAATTGATAGAATAAAGGAAAGAGAAGAGAGATTAAGGAAAAGATTAAAGAGATAGAAGAACAGAGGAAGAAGGAGAGAATAGAAGGAGGAGATAGTTTCTCATTAATTCTGGATAATCCCACGTACAGGAATGGTTTGCCTTCAAATAGGCCTTTCACCCCATTTTACATATATGACCCAATCTTTCCTCTAATTACAAATTTTAACCCATATATTCCATTCGTAACATTTGTCTAATTTAACACATTAGTTTACATTAATTTCTACATTTAATGCAAACTAATACATTAAATGATGTAATCCAAACAAACCAATTAATAGATGTCATTTAAGCATGACTGTTCTACTTAGTATTGAATTATTGTTCATTAAAAAAACAAATGTGTACTTACAGCTTGGCTTAGACGAGGGCTTATATCAACACCGTGTGCTTCCAACACGTCCAAGTAAAGCTGATCCAGGGTGCCTAGAAGTAGATCCAATAGCCCATGACCGCTCCTGCCGATTACCGTACTGTTATGTTTTTTATTCCATAAGAGACACTTGAGTCATTATAACTAAGAAGAGGGGATTCGATCGCAAACTCATAATTAATGGCGGTCACAAACGTCATCACCTACCAGTTAGGCTGGTGATGCTTGACCAATATATAAGGTTGTTAATTAAACTACTCATATAGTCAGCTTATATAAAGTATACTAGACTTATATATGCATGTGTGCTTCAATTTATCTATCGCCCCATTAATGTATAAGTGCGCGAATAAACCCTACCTTCCTATGTTGGAGAAGCCATTGGTACTAGCATTGTTAGAAATTGATCTACAAATATTCTTCTTTGCTCATAAGAAACCCAACTTTGGTGCTTGACAATAGATGTAGTCATGGCCCAAGTCTTAGTCCAAGCCTGCCTTTCTATCCATCTCTCTGGCTCAAAGATGCTCGCCGCCGCTATAAAGTACAACCGAAGTAGTTCTCTTTATCTCAAGCCAAACACACCCACATTATAATCAATATACCACCTGTTTCGCAAAAATTAATAAAAATCAAGGAAATTAAAGTCAGCCTTTCGTCTATATATCGACCTCTCATTTATTTAGTTTACGTGCATACCTCTGGATAATGTCACATCGTTTACTCTTTTAATAAAATATTCTAACAGTTAGCGCCGCCTTAATTTTTATATTAATTTTATATATAATCACATATTCTCTCAAAAATATCTTAATTATATTTAGCGTAATCTTTAATTTATTTTTATAATTTTTTGTAACTAATAATTTTAATTCTTTTAGTTATATTACACTATATTATATATGTCATAAAATTATATTATTTTAAATAATGTTTATTAATCAATTATTTAATTAAACATTAAATTAAAATTTAATTGACTAAAATTTTATATGACATGGAAAATTCATACTAATTGGGTAGGAATGAATTATGTGAACTCGGTAATTATTACTAGTATTAGAAAAAGCATAAGTATGGCATTCCGGCATCTAGTCAAACGCTTAAAATTTTAGATAGTATTATGAATTTTCTGTTTTGACTCGACAAAAAAAAAAGCATGTACTTACCTTGTAATTACACTACGCCATTCTAGCAAGTGAATTGCTTGGCAAGCATTGTAGTCCAATTTTGCGAGCTCAAGGTACGTGTTATTGCTAACATTCGGCATCCTACAAGTCATGTCAATAAAACATACATGAATTTATACAAGTTATGAATTTAAATCATATCTATGTCTTCAAATATCGATTACTAAATAGTTAAATAATTAACCTGAAAAGATTTTTTACGATCCAAACATCATCTTCACCGCCATAATGCTCAATGTAAAACCTTGATTCAATACGCGGTATGCTTGCATACCAGGGCAAGTCTAGTGCATAAGCCACCTAATTAATTAATTAACAAAATGAACATTATTAGTTAATTAATTAGTAGTACATTAGTCACCACCAAAATGCTTTAGCCCTTTATTTTCTCTCGTTAAAATCAGTTTATAATTTAGTAACATAAATTACTTGCCACTAAATTAGTTTTAAAAATTAAACCCTAAACGGAAAATAATAAATCGCATAAATAAATTTAAAACATTAGTACAATAGTACCTAATAAAATCTTTTGAATTAAAGATTTTTATTAGGGCATATTAATTATAGAAAAATTCACATTATTAATATAAATATATACAAAGCAAGTTTTAGAAATTGTAAGGTTTCGATTGTTTGGCTCGCGCTCTTTATTTTGTATAAAAATCGACAGAGTGATCGTATAATTAAATAATAAAAAATCATCGCCAAACGAACCCTTAGCTAGATGATGTAATGTACCTCACCAGGAAGGTCCTTAGTAATGACCCACTTATCAAAGAATTGGTTTGAAGCTCGTTTTTGGATCAAGTATTGCGAAGAAAATTGTTTTGCTTCCTCAAGAATTGTTTCACCGGGAAATTGCAGGAACTCTTCGAAACTTTATTCCAAAGCAGGCAGATTATAAAAAACATGAATGCACTAGAGAGAAAGGAAAACCAGATTGAGCTAACTCATCGGTAACTAAAATTAGCCTATTTGTGGATTCAGCTTACAGATCTGCGCGCTTATTAAATTTCATAATTTATATAACAATATATATAGAGAGAGGAAGGATCCGGTAGAACGGCTCCTATATTTATTAAATTGTTCGCATGCAAATTGAGGTTATGATGTAAACTATGCAGATTAATTATTTGGTAGTGCACATTTTATTCTCAATATTTGTGATACCTCACAATATAATAGATACACATTATGTTTAATTTGGTAATGCTCGTTGGTTTACCGTTGACCGGCTATTGGTCGAACGTTTTACAAATAATTGTGTGTATCATAATTACGATAATTCTTCGTACGATTCGCAATGTAATCTTCGCTCACACCCGATCATTCCTTATATATTAATCTATTAAGGGTTCTGTTTGGTATCACACATTCGATTTGAAGAATTTAGGTTAATTAGGATTTACTCAAAAATTAAATTAATGTTTGGTAGAACAATCAGGTTGAAAATCGAATTAAATTTACCTGGCTATATGTGAAATTGTTCCAATTAAATTTACCTGCAGAAACATTATAACCCTGAAACCTAAGCAGCCTGAAGCCCATGCAAGTGTCATCAATGTCACCCATTTGAGATTCCCTTGCCGAAAATATTCCATCTTCAGTCCAATACCTGAAATTTTCAATCACAAACTTAATTATCCAATTAATATCAACCAATCCATCATTAAACAATCAATTACATTAACCATATGGATGCAGATGTATACCTATACACATAATCCAAGCAAGCACTAATCTCAGCCTCGAAAAACCGACTAATCCCAAGTCGTTGAAGTCTATCAACAGCCCAGATGCGCTCCAACATGTCAATAGGGTAACTACCGGGAACTACTCAATTGTGACAACGTACAATTAAATTAAACCAAAAAAATTAAATTAGGTATCAATCATTTAATTTAAAAGATGATAATTAGGGCATGTTTGGATTGCGCATTATAATTCAGATTTTACATTAAATTATGCATAATAATACAGACTTTTGCATTACAATGCACGATTCAAATATGCCAATATATACATTAGTCGTTGAAAATAGTAATCAATTAGCCGGCTTGGATGGCGATGCACGAGTCAAAGAAAACTAGCATCCTTTTTTTCGGTTTCCACCCGATTCGATCAGCCGGAGCCCACTCTAATTAATTCGTGCAAAAGTCTTTTGATGGGAGTGACCATCCCAATTCAATTTCTCATACACATTGCTCCAGAAATTCAAATGCTTAAAGTAACCTAGCGTCTTACACTGCTAGAACAACCGACGATTAATGTATCCTTCCAATATTTGATACTACTTCCATTTCGCGATAGGGTGGATGAATGGTTAATTTTTTGATATCTAATGAATTAATTTATATTTTTCAATGTGTTGATAAATAAATTTTTTATTTTAATGCGCTTTAAACTAGAAATATAGTTTCATTAAAAAAATGTGTTAGTTTTGGAATGTTTTACTATTAATTGAATAAAAATGGACAAATATTGTGATAAAAATTTTCGGTAAGAAACTCAAATATTGCGCAATGGAAAAAGTATTTGTATATAGATATAGATAAATATTTTTTTGATCAGATTTTAGAAGTTATTCATACAAACTAATTAATTACCTCCTCCATTAAATCTGCAAACAAGTGTCTGCAAGTAATCCAAGCACTTAAGGTTGTTGGTATGCATAAGTGCATAGGCAGTGGAAGAAGGGGAGAAGAAGAAAGACCCATTTTTACTTTGTAAGTTCAAAAGTTGTTCCCAATCCAATTCCTTCTAGGCTAAACAACAATGTTGTTGGCTTGCTATGCATTGTTTCCTTTGGAATCCTGTTATTGCATGTGATTAAACAAATCCATAAGTAAGATACAATTAATCAGTAATACTCTCTCCGTTCTATTCTACTTGTCCTTTTGGATTTTTTCACATATATTAAGAAACTCATTTAAAAATGTACAAAATATCATTAAAAATCCAAAATTTTATAAATGTAATCACAAATTAATTAATAACTACTCTTTATAGCCAATAGATAGAGTGGAAAAAGTCAATATGAACACTTTCCAATATATTAATTAAATAAAAATTCTAAATGGACAAGTTTTGTTGAACAAAGTTTTGAGTTTAGAAAGACAAGTAGAATAGAACGGAGGGAGTATGTATTAGTGCACACTATTTGATCAAATATAGAGAGAGGTTAGAGAAATATGTATAAATCACTACTCCAAAAAAATCTAAAGAAGAAAGTAGTCACTAAAGAATACTTTTAGGTTGGGGCTTGATCAGAGACGAACGCATGATATAAATTAGGGTGGACTAGTTGTCGCTAAATTTTTTCATAATTATATTTTAATCAATGTTTATTAATTAACAATTAAAATTTGATGGTTAGGGCCGTTTGGTACCATATCTTCGAAATGAAGAATCGGAAATCATTCAAACTTAAATTAGTGTTTGGTAAAATAATCAGGTTGGGAATCCAACATTTCACATTCCAAAATTTTCATACTTTTCTTACCTTGCTATAAAAGATGAGTATGAATCATACTTATCTCATTCTCATTTCAAACTCATTTTATATTCCAATCCGATTCCTTCTATTATATCAAACAAGCTCTTAATAATATAAGTACGGTCCGTTTGAATCACCACAAATAATGTATTATTTATTGGCGATCAAAACAAGAGCGTAGTATCAAAGCCAAATATATCAATGTATTAAAAGTCACCGTTGCTATTCAAGTCTATATAACACTAGTAAACTTGTTAGTTTTCTTCTCCCAAATTTGAATGTGTCAACTATTTATAAAGACTAAAATCGTGAATAGATACAATTTAATCATCAAACTTAAAATATTAATTTATGGTCTATTTACATCGCTAATTTAATGCATTAAGTTGCATTAAATCATGCATTTAATACTCCTCCATCCGATCGAAAATATAAATCGTTTTAACTTTTATCACACTTTTTTAAGAAAATCATTATTTACATTTAAAACAGTATACTTTTTCTCAATTTTACTCTAATTATTTATAAACCACTCCTTTTAACCAATAAGTGAAAACTTTTAGTCAATGAAAACAAATTCCAGTAACATTTTTCACATCTCACTCATTATTAATTACCTAGAAAACCTAAAACGACATAGTTGATCAAATTTTAAGTTCTAAAACGACTTATATTTCCGATCGGAGGAAGTACATTAAATCGAGTGATCCAAACACACCCTAAAATAATTAAAACATGAGTTAGAAGAACAAAAAGTGTATCTCAATAACAAAAATTTGTAACCTGGAGAGCTTTATACTCCTTTTGGTATAAATGTCTTGTAGAACTCCAGAATCATCAAGGGGAAGATGGATATCTAATCCTTGAGCCATTTCGATGAGCATGGGGAAGATGACCTCGAACCCTACTGGCATGTGCTCTTCTTTCTCCTCTCCGAGCTTCCTCAAATTCTCTCGGATGAATTTCATTCCTACAATACATAACATATGTAGTGTACTCATAGGTTATTAGGTCACATAAAACGTGCATAATTACAAACCCATATATATATAGAGTTCGGTTCAAATGTATATAATGTTTAGGGTATATAGTGAGAAGTTATGACTTCTGTTGGATTGAGGAATTTGACTAAATTAAAGGCCTAAGGTAGCGGTAAAAAATAGTTGCATTAGGCCAGAAATCCGTTTCATTAGGTCTAATGCAGCGGGTTATGGCCGCTTCATCTGTTGGTGTAGCATTGGGTCAAATGCAGCGTTTTTATATCGAATGCTGCAGTTTGATAACATATTTGAAAACCGCTTCATTAGATGTAAAAACCGATGCTTTATATATTTGATGTTGCGGTTTCTTACCTCTAATGATACGGTTTTGCAAGTACACAAAATTTACCAAGTGTATATACTAAGTGCATTTTTATTGGTCATTTGAACCAAAATAATAAAACCAAATTCACATTTTGTATCATTTCATCATTCCATGTGATTTTGTAATATGTTCTATTTATTTTTTTGTTGTTGTGCCCTTCTTGATTCAATGATCATCCTAACTTTTAACAATCCACCTTATTTAATTAAGTTACTTTATTTTTGTTAAAGAAGAGGCAATAGTACTCTTCGTCTCCTCAAAGAAAATATTACTAAAAGAAACCTTATGTAAGTTATTACTTGAAATAATTTAGAACATATACCTTTAAGGCATATGTGAGGATGGAGATCCCAATAAGTGAGAGCAATTAAGCAAGCTAGAGTATTAAGCAACCTATCATGTGCTTGAAAGAAGTTGACGTCGCCCCATGAGCCATCCTCTAGTTGGTTCTTGGATATCCATTCAAGGCTTCTCGGAAACTGTGGTTTTCCGCTCCCGTCAATCGCTCTCACCAGGCCCACCCACGCTGTGTCGTAGGGCGACATCGATACTTCACCGTCGCCCATCGATCCTAGAATCCTCTTAACTTTCTCCACTTGTTCCTTGACCTCATCCATTTTGCTCACCTACAAATAACACTTGCAAACTTAGGTGATTTAACTTACAAACAATCTATTTATGTCGTGTCCTTACAAAAGTGAATTTTATTGCTAACTCCCTTAACTTAATTTTAGAATGTCCATCATATATCTGAAAGTTGAGATTAAACAAGACTGATATATAAATCAATGGATTATTTCTCTTGTTGTTAATTTAGAACAATAAAATAGGAAATAATTTTAACCTGAAGATGTTGTATACATTCCGACGAAGTCGTTAATTTGTTCTTGCGATGTGCCTCACACCTCGATTTGATATTCTTATATCTCGCTTGTTTATGTTGTCTTTTCCCGATTGCTTCCAAAGAAATAGGTAGTACATATACTGTAAGAAAAAGAAATAGGTAGTACATATACTGTAAGAAAATAGGAGTTCATAATCCATTTTATTGCCTATTTTACTCAATTGAGTTGTCATTTTAAACAAAATCCCGAGCTAATATAACATAGAGGTTTACATGTCCGTTAATGCATATATACGCGTTAGTTAGGTTTTACATGCCTCTTTAAATGTAACTGTCTAGCCTCCTAATATACCATTTGTATATGACGTCATATCTTCAGGCCGGCTCAATAACGTCATGGTCAACGACCCAAACTAAATCCCAATTAACGGATTTTATGGTAATAAAAATCAATGCTAAATAGAAATTTATGTTTGCTTTAAAATATGTAAATGAAGGAATTGGAAAATTACTATCTAAACTCATAAGAAGTAGATCTTACCTACCCAAACATGATAAGTACAGTTCCTATGATTTAGAAAAAGTATAAATTTCTGAGAACTAAATTACTGCATTTATTTTATGATTCAAACACAGACACTGAAAGTACTTTCTGTGAAGGTTGAAGTTCCTAGAAAATTGATTGTGAATCAAACGAGGGCTTTTGAATGTGAGGATCAAGCAAAATGGATGATATAGATACTTTGATTTTTTTGTTATATTTGTATATGCCAATTGAAGCTATTTATATAAATGAAAATTCTCACAAACTTACTTGAACGCGATGAAAGAGATGGCAATCTTCTTACACTGTTATAGGGAAGGAGCATCATAGAAGATAAAGTAGTGTTCATGTTTGTTGTGAACTTTGTGATTTACTTCGTGTAGTTTAGCTTGTGGAGATGATAGATATATATAGAGGTTTAGGATGAAAAAAAAATTAAGGTCGCGACTATTTATGAAGTTAATAATTGTAATTTAACTTGTGATTTACTTCGTGTAATTTACACTACTCCTATGATCATTCAAAGATAATTTTCATTCTTTAGCTTCGTTTGGTTTTTTTTTTAAATTATTTGACCCTCCCGACGATGTTTTAGATTTATTAGCCGCTGATGTAAGGGGTCGGGATATCCTCCTCCCGCTTTCTTTTTATTAATAAAAATCCTCTAGAGGGGACGAAGAGTATCTACTCTCCTTCGACAAAAAAATTATCATTCTAACTTTTTATTTAAATAATTAGTATCATTTTATGTACTTATTTTGACAACCTTTTCCATTCCACTTATCCACATCATCATTAGTCATTAGTATTGTAATTAATTAATTAATTCCCAAAATAACTAATTAATTAATGGTATTTGAGTGCGATCACCAACTCCGTAATACGTGTGCCAATAATTATAAGTTTTGGTGCGTTTTCTAGATTTGGTTGAGCTTTGGTTGAGATTCTGCTTTGTTTTACTTTGGGTAGAAAAGGTTTTTTAGGTGAAAATTACGAGTATTTTTTAATATCTTGAAAAATGTAAAAAGTAGAGAGAGTTAGATGGATTTAAAGAATATTAAAAGTAGTTTTTGGGTAGAAATGAATTTTGTAATGAAAGTGAAACAAGTATGTAGAAATAAGCTCAATAATGAATATAACAATATTAGAAGCAATGTTTGTTGTCAATGTATCCTTGGCCTTCGATTAATAAGGTTTATCATCTATCAATTTGGAACTATTATAAGCATAAATGCAAGGAAAAATAATTATTGGACAATGGAGCAGGTAGAAGCTATGGGGTTATTTGAGACTATACAAGAAGCTTATAGGAGGAAACTTCGATGCGTAGAAATTAAAGGTGATAGTCTAATCGTGATCAATGCTCTTAAGGGAAGTCGATCCAGTCCTTGGACAATTGACATGATAAATGCAGCTATCCTGATTTTGTTGCAATCTTTCAAGGTAGTCATTACCAAACACATACATCAAGAATGCAATTCTGTGACAGATTTGATTGCAAAACTACACCATGATTGTAGTATCAATAAGATTTTCAACCATGAAGGGGTCCTGACTCTCGTCTTTAAGGACGCCCTAGACTGACCTAGTCTCCCTAACTTTCACCTATTAAAAAAAAAGGTTTATCATCCAGTCTAAGGGCCCATTTGGTAAGCCTTTTCTGAATGTTTATGGCACTTATCACGTAATTTATCATGAAAAATAAGTTTTGTTTCATATGTTCAACAATACCTGCTGAGAATAATTAAACTTTTTTCCTGCATCTGAAATCCAAACAAAAACCAAGCTCATAAACATGAATCCATGCATAATATTATTTTCCAAATCTGCCTAACTTACATGAAATAATAAATATATATATATATATTTACATTTGAATGTATATATTCGTTAACCACGTCAACAATATATTTATAAATCATATATCATTTTGGAATTTTTATCAAAAATTTTAACTTAAAAATCCATAATCGTGTGAAGATGTTTTCTCTTCTATCATTTATATATGTGTGATTATTTTTTATTTATTAACAATGATGTATAATATCGATTGGAAAAAAGTATGGTAAAATATGTCAAAAAACATACATATATTATTGAACAAAAAAAATCAGGTTAAATATTTTCGAACCGAGATAATAATACTAATCACCAACCAAAAAAGAGGGAAAAAACATGCCTAGCTAGCTTATTTTTAGTACATGAAATTGGGTCCAAAGCATTGCTTCATAATAGGGTTCCAAACCCATTGAACCAAGAACTTTCTACCCCTAATCCCATGCAAATTAAACGCATTTCCATACGAGTCCTTGTACACTCTTCCAACGTAGCCTCCTCCGGCGCCTCTCCCGTACACCCCCATGCACAAATCCGCGATCTCTGTGGGCGCGCTTGGATCGTTGCCCGCGTACCAAGCGTTCACTAGAGGATTGCTCGACACTTCCGCTAGCTCGTGCGCGAGCACCCTCACCATCCCGTCGATACTTGGGTTCCCGTTCGGGGATCCGAGTAATTCGTAGTTACTGACTGTGCACAACATTTTCACGTGTGAGTTGTATTAATTGTCACACGTTTATAACATGAATAGTTTTCTTTTTATCGAAAGAGGCGACTAAACGCTAGATTAAAAGAAAAACGAGGCTAATTAGGAATCATCCAGTGAGTAGTCAAACCCCTTACATCATCAGCTAGTAAAAAAGAAACAGACATAGGTGAATCGTTCAAAAAATGGCACCCAACAAGAAAGGAATAAGCTAAAGAAGCAAAACCATCAACAACCCGATTAGCCTCGCAATAAATATGACGAAACTGAACAATCCAGTCTCTACGAATGAAGCCATAATTTGAGTATGGACTCAATTAATTTTGCTAATTACACAACAACCAAAAAAACATAAAATAAGTAAACTCTACCCTAGAGAATTTTGTGTTCATGTAACCCCCAATGGCCACATTCAGAAATTGTTAAATTTCTTTACAGGATTTTAGTTTTCTTGAATAATATGATTAACCTATAACTCGTAAGACATAGGTTAAAAAAACTGTTGTTGAAAACTTGATAACCCGGTATATATAAAAACCTACCCATCTCAAGAATTTTGGATTAATTCATTTCACATGCACAATTAATTAACAAGCAAAATCTAACTCACAAAACCAAATTTATGAGTCTATTTGTGGCAGAACATCAATCGAAATTCTCCAATCCCAATACCCTAGGACATAGGTTAAATAATCCATTGTTAAAAACAGACAATTTAGACTGACCAAAAGTTTTTTTTTAATATATATAAAAGACTGATTTAAGTTGTATGTATGTTTGATCTCATTATTTTCTCTAATAATTTTCCATAATCTCATAAAGCTAGAGAATATATTGGAAATTAAACTTCACAAAAATTGATCAATTTCTTTTCTTTCTTTCTTTTTTGTGGACAAATGGATGCATGCATCAATAGGATTATCTTCTGTAGAATTTACCTGAATAGGAAGGCCAAGCAAAAGGATAAGCACAAAAGCCAGGACATTGAGCTCCACTATGACCAACCCAAGCATAAGGCAAAGTCACCCCCACAACATAAGCAAAAGTAAAGTAGTGAAACCCACAAACTTCCCTACAAAAGTCTTGGACTTGCACTTCTTGTGAGCTCAATACCAAATAAACCCCACTATGAGGATCAAGGGGCAATCCTCCATCATCATCCTTACCCTTCGAAACCGCGTTCTTGATCACAAACTGCATTGCTTCGCGGCTAAGGTACCGCCTTTGCGAGTACTCCCAGTCGTAAGCCTCGCCGGCGAGGACAAACTTTTCGGTTATGTTGGAGCCGGTCTGGTCGGTGTAGAGTCTGATTGTTTGCCACCAGTCGTTGACTGATGGATGAGGTGATGATGATGTGGTGGAGAGAGAATGTAGAAAGTCTCTGAGGATGGACTGGTCGTTAGAATTCCAATGGCCGTACCATATCACATAGAGGTTGGTTGGGGAGGCTGCAAGGACCGGACCCATGTGGTACTCGAGGTCTACTAGGCTAGGAGCGACTTCGTTGGGTGTGGTGTCTAGGTTGGATCGAAAGGATTGGGTTTGGACTAATGGAAGAGGGATCAAGGAAGTTGAGAGTAGTAATGGGAAGATCAATGTTAGGAAATGAAGGTTTTCCATGGTGGTGTTTTTTTGCACTTGTTTGCTAGCCTCTATGATATTAATTAGATGGAGCTAGCTTATGCTTAAGATTGTATGCAATTGGTTTATTTTGTGAACAAGAGGGTTTGTGGACTTTATGAAAGTGGTAGTTGTGGGCAATGAAGAGCATGATTACCATCTAGATGGTCTTCATTTTTAACCATAAAGAGAGCATTATTAATGCTTTCTAAAAAAAGTGATTTGCGAAAAGGGTTTTACTTTCTACCAAAAACAAAAAACAAAAAGGGTATTTGGTTTTACTTCGTGAATAAAAAGATCCCTTTTGCCACGGGCGGCATACATGCCGAAACTGATATTGGGAGGATTTACCCCAAAATGGGGCCACGAAGTACCCGGTCCGGATGTAGAGTGGTGTCCAACCGATCGAACCGGGCGAGCCAAAAGGCAAGACAAAAAAAAAATCCCTTTTGAGTGTTACTATTTAATTAGCGAGTTCCAATTAAAACCAAGTAGTATCATCATTTTGGAAGCATTTTTTTCCGATAGTGGGTAAGAATTAGGAAGAACCAAGGTTCAACTTAGTGCATTCTTTCGGACGAGAACACGAGTTCTGAATTACACCAAATATGATTACTAGTTAACTAGTGCCTTAAACGAGCCACATAATCGGCAACTTAGTTGCAATCACGAGACACATGGTTAATTTAAACTACGTCAAAAGATTGCAAAATAATTGAACTCGTGATCTTCACATAAATTGAATCCTTAACTTGCCTTCATATCAATTTTCAGGTATTCTTTAAAGGCTCGAGCAACAATTGATATATTACTGCATTCTAAAAAAACAAAAGTTCATTAATCAATAAATGATTCTTGGATATATTCCACCTTTAACAAAAAGTGGCCAATTACCCTCTTTCACAATGTGATTTGCACACCAACTTTTTGCCGTTAATCTTGATAGAAAGGTGCGAGTAATTTGTTACAAGAGATTGGCAATTAAGATGTTAAATGATGAAAGTCAAATATAATTAGTTGAAAGAAATGATTGATGATCTAGGTAAAGCTTTATAAAACAGAAATGATTACCAATCAAGCTTTAAGTTTGACCATATACAAGTTTTAACGGTCTTTCTAACGGTCTTTCTAACCTATGCCCTAAATTAGGGCATAGGATAAGCTTTCCGGTTTTAGAAACTAAAACCCTAAAAAAGAAATGAATAAACCCGTCGTAAAAAAGATTTAAATCTCTAAATAAATAAAAATATCAAATCTTTCTAAAACAAGATGCTTATCCTATGCCCTTAGGGCATAGGTTAGAAAATCCGTTTTAGGGTTTTAGAAACCGGAAAGCTTATCCTAGGTTAGAAAGACCGAAGTTTTAATTACTTTGGGTCATGGTTAAATCTGGACTTTCTTTACCATGTAATCAGAATTGAGAACTATTAAAAACGAGCTAGGATTATGAAAATAAAAACTTGCAACCGTCTCAAATCCTTTAAACTACAAATTCATCAGATGAAAAGTACTCAGTTCATAAATATTGCGCCAGTTTTCATCAAAGTAGGCTACATGCTCATTGATTGAAAGTTGAAACCTGATATGGAAACTGAATTCGATTGCAATCATAAGTTACTCGACTTCGGCCAAGTAATCTTCAATTTCAGCAGGGGTGAGAACTCTGCAAACATAACAAGAACCCAAACAATTCAGCCAACTGAAATAAAGTGTCAGGTGAAATAATGAAAAATGCAGGTATTGTCAGAAAGAAAGAATTTAAAGACAGATTTAAGACATGGGTTAATATCCCTCATTTGGAAAGAGTTTTCTCAATTATTTAATCAGCAATTTATAATTTTTTTATAGGGTTTATGCCTTTACTTCTAGGATAATGGTTTCCAAATACAACATACTTATCCTATGCCCTTAGAGCATAGGTTCGAAAAAACAAACAAAAAAACAGTTAGAATGCGACTTTAGTTTGAATCAATGCAGGTGTCATGAATTATTCCATTAATTCTAAAAGATTTATCCCATCATCACATTATACAAGGGATACATTCAACATCTCTAGTGAGTATTCATACTGAAAGTCTGAAACTGTGAACCTTCAAATGTAGTAAATGATTGTGCAAAACAATTAACAAAGCATATGGTGTCTGACTCTGAGAGACAGGTGAACTGCTCTAATGTCCACAATTCAGCATAAATGATTGTGCAAAACCATTAGCAAAGCATATGGTGTCTGACTCTGAGAGACAGGTGAACTGCTCTAATGTGTACAATTCATCATATTACCAGTGTAATTAAGCTTATTAAATTAGCATTAACAAGTAGGCCAGAAGCGGTTAAATTAGCATTAAGTTAGCATTAAGAGATACTGATGCCAAAGCGGTTGCTGTCAAAATTAAGCTTAACAAGTAGGACAGAAGAAAGCAAACCTGAACTTTCTGTCTTCACCAATAATCCCGATCTCAATATTCTTCCCTGATATTTGGCCTTCAAAGCTGTGAACATATGAAGTAATAGTGCATCAGAAAACAAGATGAATGTAAGCGGGAATGCTATAGAGAGAAACCTGACAGATAATGCACACATAAATCCTATACGTTGTACGAACAAGACTACGTACATTGTAACAAAAGAAACACAAAATTCAGCAAAAAAAATGTGCTTTATGTGGATAGCTACACAAGGCAAAAAAATTGACTACTTGGTAATAAAACAGTACCATTTCCATCCTATTAGCAAACTAGTTCCTTTCACTAAATTTAGAAGGAAATGATGAACACAGTTTTCATACATCTTCAAAAGATAAACTGGAAGAAAAACGTTTACAGTAAAATAAAGGTCAGTCCAATATCTTCCGTAGGCCACAGGATTGCACATAGTAACAACAATTTGCTCTAAGAGCTACTACAAATTGCACAGCAAATTTTACTATGGATTCAAGCAGACAATGTGAAGAATCTTGGAGGGTTAATGTTAATTTGCCTTGAGCAACTATAAATTCAAGTATCTTAGACACCTACAATCTATTCCAAATAAAATCCTATAAAAGCTTTAACATTTTATCTACCAAAAGGTTTGAATAGATTGTTCCATACCCTTCCTTTAACGTCAAGATAGCAGTGTGGACAGCATCATCTAGTTCCATATCATCTGTATACCTGCATGATAGACACACAAGTGCCTCTTTTTCACACTTGAACTGACATTTGACTTAACTAAATTCATTGAAATGGTGACAATATATGGGTGTTGCCATAATCTAGTATCCAACACCCACAGCTGAACAGATCATAACCTATTACCTCTTCTCAAGAAATGTCTTTGCATTTGAAACATTCTTCCCCATTGCTGAGGCTTTCCATGAAAAGTATGAACCTGAAGGATCCACCTACAGAAATGTCCATGAAGCAATCAAATTGGAGCCAGATAACATAATATATGTTAATGCACTAGAGCTGAATCCAACATCCATGCAAGATTCAAAAACTTGCAGAGGAACAAAAATAAATAATGAAAGTATTGATATGGTACCTACCTGGTACAATTGTGGGCCATTGTCATCAAATCCAGCAATCAAAAGTGAGACTCCAAAAGGTCTTACACCCCTGGCATGACAATAAAAATTATTTCAACCAGAGTATATAAAGCTGTAAATAAATTACATTATGAAAATAATAGTTATTAAGAACAAATGTTCTAGTAATGGTCAAGGAACCTTACCCTGATTGAGTAAATTCTTGCATAACAGCAGCAGTTTCCCTTACAAGTTGTGTCACGGGAATAGATTCCTATCAGTTAGAATAGAAAAGCATCATTATAAAATCAATAGAGATAAATGGCCACAAGCTCTGATGTAACCACATATAAGATAGCAAATACTCTTAGACGCAAGTCGACATATTGACACATAAATATAGATTTCTGGTAATTTGTAAACTGACTTTCTAAAGAATAACTCATCACTGTAGAAGATGTGGTGTGGTTTGTGCCAACTTTGGCAGGCAGAATGTTCACTTAAAAAAAATTGGGCAAAGAAGTCAGACTTTCATTCTTGTTTTAGTCTACCAAAGAAAACTTAGAACCTGATATCAAAACATGATTTTTGTAGCGCAAGAGCATACATTTAGTTATACAACATTTCATAATTGCTTTACATTTTGGGATAAGTTATTCAACAAGAAAATACAGCAAAAACATAACCAATTGCATCAACCAGAACAAAAGTTAAATGTTGTAAGAGTAAAACTAACAAAAATAAAAATCAGTGCAAAGTACCTTGTATAATCGGAAGTACTGTTCTGCCTGTTTCCTGCTCTTACGAACTAGGACTCGAGAATCTGGTCCCATACCACTGCAGAGAATATAGTACATTATAGTTGATCCTTTATAAGTAAAAGAAACTTCACATAACACAAATATTTATTTTTCCAAAAGTGTTGAACTTTAAAGGCATCAATAACAGCATGAAAAGGCTTACCTGTAGACAGCTCCAATATTTGGTGTCAGTAGCTGAATTTTTTTGACCTAACAAGAGAGAATCACAAGTTTTACCACTATAGATGATTCAAAGGAGTTTTAGATCAAAAGACATGTAACAAACTCATTCAAGCAGACAATCCCTATATGGTAGATAAGCTCAAGCTATCAGTATGTATAAGAAATGCAAATCCAATTCAGAAAAGTGAATAAATCTGTGGAGTCCGGAATAAACAAAATTTGTTTAATTTAGTAGCGCACTTCATCTTGGTTAACCATACACCCTCAGATTAAAGAAACATTTTTAATGAAAATAAAGTTTGGTTCCAGTAAAAAAAAAATCATGCCAGCAAAGCATCCTAAGCAAAGAAAGAGGAGAGGGCAGAATAAAACAAGAAATCTTTAAAGGTCCTAATATAGAAGGCTAGAAGACGCATTTATGCAGTTAAAAGTTAAAACTAAAATGCCCGTTGTTAATCATTGAACATATATTCATGTTAATTACGCATTTGATGTTTCAGCAAGATAATTTTCATAGTCAAATAAAGATACAAGAGGTCTCACAAACAGATTATGTGCAAGGAATTCAAAGCAAGTCTAAATACAATATTACATTGTCTCAGCTCATGCTCAACTTATGATGGTCATCTAAATAAAAAAACTAAGACTATTTATAAATGCAAGGATTGGAGGAAAAATACATAGAAGTATAGAACTTACAGATGCTTCATCAACAAGGATTGAAGGCAGTTTCTTCTCAGTAGCAATCACAACACCATTTGCAGCTGCACCAATAAAAAACATGAGATTTAGTTTCAATGCCACACTTCTCCTAGCCAATCTCAACAGAGATTTGCATAAAAAAATTGAAACCTTTATAAGAAATCTTATAAAGATTTATTGGAGGCTTTCCTATCCCTAGGGCATTGTCATGTAAACAGCATCCATCGCATCTGACTATTCTAACAATGATCGAATTCAAATATTTCTAAATATAATTTGCAAGAGGCTGAAACCAGATCTTATACAATCAACTAAACAAATGATTTCTCCCCTTCCCCGATCTATCGCACAAAAAGTAAAGTTAGGTTATTGCAACTGAAAAAAAAAGGGTTCAGAATTGGGAAGCAAGCAACTACCTTTGATACCGAGAGACGTCTGACCGGATCCGACAGCAGTCAAGGCATGTTCGATCTGGACCAACTTCCCAGACGGACTTCATAAAAAAAAAAATCACAGCAAAATACGAATCAGAATTTTAACAGATCAAAACAGTAGTGTTGTGAGATGCGAGCAACCAATTCTCGTGAAGTTTTACCTGAAAGTGGTGAGAGAAAAGGAGTATTGGCTGTCTCCCATGGTTACGTTGCAAGCGAGAGCAAGAGAGATTGTTCAGGAGAAGAATGAAGCAGAAGCGAGAGAAAAAGAAGTGGAAGAATCTCAGAGCTGCCTTGTGGAAGAAGAAGGACAGGGTTCGTCCGCTTGGACCCTTCAGTATGGGCCGTTATGAATTGGTTCCATGAAGGCCCAAAAATCTCGGCCCAAAAAGGTTATAATTGTTCCCTTTTTCCTCGTTGTATTTAACTCCATAGTATTGTAGTTTATTTGCGGCCATGAGGTCTATGGTTCAACTCCGGTGGATATAAAAAAATTCCCTTTAAGAAACTCACCCGCTAAAGCCAAGACGAAACTTTGGTGAACCAGCCGGCAACCAAAAAAAAAAAATTGTAGTCTATTTGACCAAAAAAATAGTATTGTAATATAGTTGCTTACTATTAAAGTCCATGGGCCGTTAACTTGAAGGGTGCACACGACCATATGTGTGTATATGCGTGTTGGGCTCAGTACATACAAGTGGTTCCATCTTAAAACCAATTGACAATAGGAGTAACACATGAACTTATATAGTGGTTGTTTAGTCTCCACTTTTAGATGTGTGAATGCATATTCTCAACACGCCCCCACAAGACACTTGAAAACTGCCTATGCACTTCAATATGGTATCAGAGCAAAGTCTGGTCCTAGTCCGGTAGAGTTATCTAAAAAACTCTATAGATACATTTCTAAACCCTCCCACAAAAATAATAAACCCTTTGAAAATATAAAAAGGAAAAAAGATTTCGAGAGAGAATAAATGAAGTGTATTTTTATGAACGATTACAATATGTTTATTTTGTGTTGGTTTACATTTTTTTGAGATACGGTTAATATTTACTTCAGTTTTTTTTTTTTAAATTTATGGTAATATAAATCATGAATTTTAATTTTTTCTCGATTCAAAAATATTTCTAAGTTATATTTATGGCAATAAAATTAAGAGAAAACAAAGCTCCAAAAGAATTTTCCAAAAGCATAGTATGATATGACAAGGGGATTTAAACTCGAGACTTATTGCTTGTTTGGTTGAATGCGGGAAGTATAATTCGTAGGAATTTAAATCACGGGAATTTAAATTTCTGGGAATTGTAATTCATGAGATTTGCGAAAAAATATTTGGTTAAAATTATTTATGTAGGAATTAATTCTCTTTATTTTGTTTGGTTGAAAGTTAAAATTCATGGGAATTTGATTAAAATTACGTTAACAACCCTTATTAATGAAAATCAAGAACTTGACTTTTGGGTAAATAAGAGATTTGTAATTTAAAAAATAAAAAATAAAAAATAAATTTGAAATAAAAATGGTGGAATTGGAACTTACCTACCCCCACCATGGTAATTGCAATTCCCCCATTTTGGAGGAAATACAATTCATGAGAATTTAAATTCATGTGTTTTTCTGTCAATTAATTTTCAACCAAACACATGTATTTACTTTTACTTCCTGATATTTAAATTCATGGGAATTTCAATGGAAACCAAACGAACACTTATGGTCACAAATATCACCACATTCACGCTAGGCTAGTAAAGCTTGACAATTTAAGCTTTTTTGTAGGAAGGGTACTTAGTACTTACTCACCACAAGGCAAGAAACAATTGCAAATTTTCCTTTGGCCCATTTTGTTGTATAGAACCAATATCAGAACCTTCACTAATGTATAATGAAGCTAAAATGGACCAGATTTGTTTCCTTTTCGTAGCGCACAACCAAACGGGCCCTAAAAGTTTTGAATAAAGCTAAAATGTACTAGATGCACAATATATAAATCCGACGTTAAGGATATCCAACCAGAACAACAAGAGTTCAAAAGCAGCAACCCAAAGCACTGATAGAATCTTCAACATTCATATAGTTTTATCAGTTGCACACTACCTAGTTCAGCAAAGAAAGAGAAGTTATGTATTATCGCCTCGATCCACAACATTGCAGAAGAGGAGGAATTCAGGGCTTGTTAGGTACAGTTAACTGCAACAGTTGCTCGACTTCTGGATTGGCTCCCCTTTAATCTGAACATTACCTGCAGATTTCTTGTTTGCCATAGGCTGGTTCCCCATCCTGCAAAGCTCAACTAGTAAGAACACGGCGTTTACAAAAAAAAAAAAAACAAGATTGTTTTTTTAGTATAAGGACAGGATTCAATGTACTAGACATATCATTCACAAATTAACATTTACATATACTCAATTTTGAAAGAAAAATTATAAGATTGGGAAATTCATACTATTACTTATAACTACCAAGCTAGAACTATAACCTGTTTGGTTAAGAAATAAGTCATGAAGAATTACGGGAAATTGTGTTAACAAACTAAATCAATGCAACATTATCGTCGATTGGTTCCTTAACTAAATTAATAACTACTCCCACATCTTATTATGAATGGATTGGAAATAGATTATGACCACATATGCTTATAATGACAAGAATATAATACTGAAGATCCAATTGACTCCATGGCTCCTTCAAGAAGAGAGCAAGATTCAGGTAATCCAGAAAAAAAAGAATAAATATAAGATGACTTACTTCTTCTTGATTTCACTGGCCATAGTCAAAAAAGCCTGCTCCACATTGATTGAATCCTTTGCACTAGTCTCAAGGAAAGGAATCCCAAGTTCATCTGCAAATGCCTGGTAATAAATTGAGACATAATCAGTAATGATGGGACAGGAAAAGTTTATATAATTATTATTTCATCCAGTTAATCCAGCTAGAGCAAAGAATAGACAATCTTGCAAGTAGTCTTAATTAAGAATGGACAAGAAAAGTTCAGAATAATGGCCTAAAGAGAACGGAACTGATTCACTAACAAATTCACCTCAGAGATTACATGCACAGAAATTTTGAGCTTACTGATGGGGCAGTGTTTATTAACATAACACTTGTGGATATTTATTGTCATTGGCTGATGGGTCATAGATGCAGAGCAAATCAGCACAAATGACAAAGACATGTCCAGGAACCATTAGCAAGTATAGAGAGGGAAAACGACGATAGTCACACTATTTCAAAAATGTGGATAGCGAAGTACGTTATGTGCAATTCCACAATATCAATGACAGATCAGAAGTTGTCTATAAAAGCAGTAGAGCTTGTTATAGTTACTAGTAATTAATTTGCATACAGAAATACATAATAAATGAATAATCATGCACCAATCAAGCTTTTAAATACCACAGTGCATGGTAGGCAGAAGAATCCTCTTCCACTGTGAATAGATCAATCATTATGCCCCATGTATCCAGATTTGAAATCATCCACCCAGAAACATGAATGATAAAAGTTTGCTTCACCAGAAACTTACAATAAAAAGAAATAAATAACATGTTTTTACTTTTCACTTTCTAATATCGAAGAAATCAGATAGAATGGGTTAGGAATATACCTTTGCTGTTTCCGTATCTACAACCTTGTTCTCCACTAGATCACACTTGTTTCCAACAAGAAGCTTGCATACAGAATCATTTGCATATCTATCAATCTCATTCAACCACTGCTTGACATTGTTGAAGCTCTCCATCTCCGTAACATCATACACAATCTGTGGAATAAAGCATAAAGAAACCTCTTCAACATATAAGTTTATTTTGGATGGAAATAGATGGAACCAAAACAAAAACCTTCAATTTTTCAGCTGATGCAACTCATATGGTTGTTAATATAATAATACTTGTCAAGTCTTTCAGGTTTACTTTGCTCCCTAAAGGCGTGCACGCAAATTGCCTCAGGGTTCTGAACACAACAAGCAGAACTTTTGCCCTTCCCCATTGGGAAAGTAGTTTACTCATTAACCATACAAACCTAATGAGCCCAAAATCGTGTATTACGTTTTCGCGACACCAACTTTCTTGGGCCGGCTATGGTTCCCACAAGCTTGACCATCAATCTCATGAGATAATATATCAAGTGGATAAGCAACCCAACTCCATGGTAACCTATATTTCCTCTGATTTTCTCTCAACTATGACATGATGATTTCTAGAAGACCATTTTAAAATATATAGAATTGAACATCAAAGATATGGAAAAAAGATTGAAAAAGAATTTCTTACAATGATTCCATGTGCCCCACGGTAGTAACTGCTTGTTATAGTTCTGAATCGTTCCTGTCCAGCAGTATCCCACTGAATAGACAGAAAAAAAAACATCAGTCTCTTTAGCAGAAAAATTCTCTGATGCTCCATTTGCTCAGCAATTCAGTACTAAGCGATCATTTAAGAACTACAAAGTTGTTTGACTCACAATCTGAAGCTTGACTGTCTTCCCATCTTGCTCAACAGTCCTAATTTTCTGAGCACGATAGAAAACAAAATTATACAAAATCGACACCACAATTCAGACCTTTTGCACTCGAAGCGAAACAAAAACAGATGGAAAACTCACAAAGTCAACTCCGATGGTGCTAATGTAGCTATCAACATACGAATCATCCTGAAGACGATTTTATGAACAAACAAAGTGAGTGAAATTCAAGTCGCTCCGCGAAATGAAACGATCAATTCCAAAAGTAAATGCATAAAACAATTAAACGCACAGCAAATCTGAGAAGCAGACACGATTTTCCGACGGCCGAGTCGCCAATCAACAAGAGCTTGAACAAATAGTCGCTGGTAGCAAACAGGAAACCGAAAAAAACGCAATTGTTAGAGCTCGAAGTTGAATTACAGAATGAAATTACAGAATTAGAGAGAGAAGTACTATTCGCTGCCCATTTGAGAGTTCTTCTCTGGTTGCGAACCGGAAGCTTGGCAAATTTCAAGGGTTTACGAAGCAGTTTTTCAACGGTGGTGGTAGCGGAAGAGGTGGGACTTCGGACTTGGGTGGAGTCTGGTCTCTGATACATGGGCAAAGGCTTTTGGTTGGGCCCTTTTAATTACGTATGTAACCCGGTTTATAATAAATTTACGTTTTTTAGCCAGAAAAATTAGAAGTTAAGTTCTTGCGATTCTATGTAATTTTCAATATTTGCACCTGAGTGCGTTTCTCCTGTGAAGCCCATTAGCCCAATGAGATTTGGGCTTCTGGTGGACTAGGCCTTGCACAACATGTTCTTGGTCTTTTTTGTTTTGTTTGGATTATTAATCCACATTTGATCGAGATCGGGGATGGAATTTCGATATCCGTCATCAAGAGGATCCACTGAAGACTTTTGAATACTACCCAAGAGTCTTAACCGGGTTAATCATTGGGTGATGGATATAATTCTTGGTCTTATTGGTTTTATTTTTCGTTCAGTTTAATTTTACATAGCTTATTTTGAACAAATAAATTGACAATTCTTTAATAGAAGTCAAAGTTCCACAAAAGCAAGGACGTCTTGTGGAAACTAAAAGGACCAAATTGGTGTTCGAACATTCGACACTCTATCAAGAACCCAAACTTCATCCAACATAAACAATTGAGTCGCCCAAACGAGGCCTTCCAACAAAAGTGACCTCGCACCCTAAATGTTAGCGAAGTAAAGCTAGGACTGTGTTATTCATAGACAATAACCTACTTTCTTCTCCCTATATTAAGAATTGTTCTTTCTCATAGGGTGTGTTTTTCTTATTGAGGATGGTCTATTAAAATGCTAATTCTTAATACACTTGTTCACTTGTAATTTTTTGAGACATTTCGAATACATCATGTACTTGCAGAGTCGCAGTTGCATTTTGGTCGCTTATTTGACTGCTGAACTACGTTATTGTTACGTGTCGTCCATCAAATTATTTTACTCTATGTTGAATTGTAAATTACACCTAATTTTTACCTATAAAAAAATTCTCCCTTGTAATTTAATACTCAATTCACAAATTGTTTTGAAAAAATAAATATATAAGTGGTAACCAGGTATGGACCGAGGGGCGGGATAGGGTATGCTTCAACCCGCCCTAAAAAATAAAAAATAAATAAAAATAGAGTAAATTTAATAATAAAAAATAAAAAAAGGTAAATTTAGTATTAAATTAAGGTAATTTAGTCCACCCAAAAATATTTAGTGACAATTAGCCCACCCTAATATTAAATTTTGGGTCCGTTCTTGTGGTAACCGTGTTAATTTTGAGAAGATGGTATGTTTCACTTAGAAAGTAAAATGACATTTTCTATGAAAATGTGATTTTTGATTTTCTTTAAAAACTTAAAATAGAGAGAGAAACATGTATTTTAATAGTGTTTAAAAAGTAATTTTGGAGACAAAGTATTTTTAAAACACAAGTAAGGTATACTTATTTTATGGTCTTATTTCTTTCTTTATAATACATACATCATACATTATAATATTTTTTTGGTCAAGATCATACATTATAATATTGATGATATAAGTCATATATATAGTTAGTTAAGTTGGTTCAAAGCTCTTCATTTTTCCCGCACTGCCTTCTTCAACTACAAATACCAGAAAGATCGCCATAGCAAGGAAGCTTCAAGAAATCCATCTGCCTTCCTTCGTTTTCTTGCTCCCATGGCTTCCGTTTTCACTCTCCTCCTCCTCCTCTCTCTTCTCCCCGTCTCCCTTTCTCACTCCCACTCCCACTCCACCACCCCAGCCCCTCCGGCGCCGTCCTCTCCACCACCGACTCCTCCGCCGCCCTCTCCACCAAGAAAACCGCCCAATCGACCAACTTCCCCTCGAAGGAAACCGATCTCCACACCGCCACCAGTTCCGCCGCCACAGCACCGCCCCGAGGCCCCCAACGCATCACCGGCGTCAAAACCGCAACCACCGCCAACTCCTCCGGTACCGGCGAGGGAAGACCGGCCCCAGATTGACAACATCGCCGACGCGCTGATCGGCTCCGGAGACTTCGGAAACTGGATCAACCTCCTAATGTCCGCCGCGAAATTCTCCTCGCTCCCAATCAACGCGACGATCTTCGTCCCAGACGACGTCGCTTTGCCCCAGCCCAAGAACCCCGACCCGTTCCCAAACCGGCTCGATTTCGATCCGTTCCTCTTCCCCTACCACGTCGTCCCCGAACGCCTCCTGTTCGCCGACCTCCGCGCACTCCCCGTCGGATCTCGGCTCCCGACTCTCTTGCCGGGAAATTCGCTCCTCGTCACGAACAACTCCGCCGCCAATTTCACCATCAACGACACTCCGATCACTCACCCTGACCTCTACCTACGCGGCGCCGTTTCTGTGCAAGGCGTTGCCGATTCGCTCGACTATAAACGGTTTGGAACTGAGGAGGAGTTCAGAGCTCGCCACGCGCAACCGTCTCCGCCTCCGCCTCGCGCGCCGCCGCATCGTGCGCGGGGGATCACTTTCTTGCCAGGGCAGACCGGCGGAGGAACGAGAATTTCCGGCTCGGATTTCTTCTTCGGTCACTGGATTCCGCTCGTCTTTTGTTTCGTTGTCTTGATCGACACGATTCTGGCATCAATCAGGTGATCGATATTCTCAATCTCTTCTCAATTTTCTGCAGAGGAAATTGCCTAATTGTAGATGATTCTGGTACATTTTTAGGGCGATTTTCTGTGTTCAATGTGTGGAACTTAGAGCTGTAGATTCTTTTACACACCGATAGCAATAGAATGCAGAGAAATTGAAATTGTTCGATTGCACATTTGCACAGATGATTTTGGTACAATTTCTTTGTTCAGATTGTGGAATTTCGAAGCTGTAAATTCCTTTGCCCTCACAATTACTAATAACAAGATTGCTTTGTGCTGTTGCTTGCATTTACAATGGAGTTATGGTCTGAATTAGCTAAACAGTTAATACAGATCTTCAAACATCAATCAGTTCAGTTTTTCTTCCTTTAGTTTTCTTTTACACTTCTATACAGCAAAGAGAGGATGTGCACATTTTGTTGCAAACACAAGAGAGGAGAGAGATCTGTTATTGATTATTCCTCAAAGTCTTTATCATTCCCTTGACAATCTTTCCGAACCACATCAAGTTCAGCACGGTCAGGATCGATGGCACGAAGAATACCAAGATGAATCCAAATGGGTGCATCTTGATAACCTGCAACCATGATAATCTATGTTAGTTCAAAGCAAATGATCAGATTCAAATTCATTTTCTGGAGAAAGTTACCTGGTCATAGTGCAAGTAAACATGATAAAACATGTACACAAACAGCAGAATTCGCGCAACCTGCATTAAAATCGCTCTATAACTCAGTTTTTGCTGATTACTTTGGGATTGCACATTAAAAGTGCATTATCTATTTATCTTGCATTGCAATGCAGGATTCAGTACAAAATTGCATTATAATGCAAGATAACGCACTTCAAAGAACCTTTAGTAATCCAAATGGACCTTTTGCTGATTTCTTAGTGATTGCACTTTAAAAGTGCATTATCTTGCATTGCAATGCAGGATTTTAATGCAAAATCGCATTATAATGCACGATAACACGCTTCAAAGTGTGATCCAAATGGACCCTTATTGAGCCTGATAATCATACATTTATCATGTCTTTACTCACCAGCCAGGCCAAAAAGATGAGTACACCATTGATTACATATGCACCAGACTCTTTCAATCCAGCTGTAACCAGAAACCTACAATTCAATGCACATAAACAAAGTATTTACCAGTGATTGAAGAAGAAACAAACACATGCAAGAAGGGTACAGGCAATGTAAAACAGCTTGTGCTCGACTTACCAACGCATGTTGATTACTGGTGTAGTCACCTCGGATATAAGGATCATGAATGTATAAAGCTGGCCTTCTTTGGAAAACAAAGAATACCCGACTGCTATTCCTGATAAAGCGTGATGTAGCACCTGAAACAAAGACAATCCGCCATGACAATGGAGGGATTGCTCGAGATTAGTCTCTTGTGTAAGAGATCAACACTCTAAAAATTGGACACTTTGCTGAGTTTTGCTCGAATGGCTTGTTTGGATCGTACCTCATAATGCATTATCTTGCATTATAATGCAGGATCAAATGCAAAATTGCATTAAATCCCGCATTATAATGCATTATGAGGTACGATCCAAACATGCCCTAATTTTTCCAACTCAAATCCCTCAAGTTATACTACCTCCTGTTATTAAACTAACAAATGTCATTCTAACCCTTAAATTTTGTTAGCAAATGTACTATTCAACCTAAAATGACAATATGCAGTAAACAGATAATAAAGGGATGAAGGGACTGTTTGGATCGCAGCAGATAATGCATTATCTTGCATTATAATGCAATTTTCCATTAAATCCTGCATCATAATGCAAGATAATGCATTATCCCCTGCGATCCAAACATGCCCGAATTGAGCTTACAAACTCTTTTCCTCCCAAGGAAGGATAAAACCACAAAAGCAGTCCAAGGTCTGCAACAAAGTATCCAACAGAAACCTGTCAAGTTCAAGAACAAAGGAAGCATAATCAAATAGTAAAACTCAACAACTAGAATGCATAACTGTTTTGTTTTATATAGAAGTAATTCTTACGCCTAATGAAAAACGCGAAAGCAGTGAGCTACGGTATGTAACAAGTTCAGGAGATTGATCATCCGCGTATAGCTCTGACCAGAAGACGAAGTACAAAGACATAGCTCCTATGAAAACAGCATGTGTTGTAGACATACCTCTGCAAAGAAAACCTGAATTAAGACCGCGTTTGGATTACCACATTTAAAGAAAGATTAAAATGAAGGGTTTAAGATGAAATCCATGCACCTGTTGTTCCACTCAACCCTCTGAATTTTAGTGAGATTTTCATAGCTTCTGAAGTAAAGGGAGGTAAATAGCTGGGTTAAATCATATATCTGTGGAAGATTTGAAGAGAAGTAAGCATCAGTAAGAAAAAAAATTACATTTTGTTATAGAAAATGAAACTTTTATTGATCAAGAAAGGATACCAGTTTGCAGATTAATATGCCACCAAGGATTGAAGTGTATGGGAGGAAAGAATCACCCAACAGATATTTGTTTACAAGGGCTTTAGCTTGGTGTGAGAAAGATTTGATTGTCATAATCACGGATTATGAACGATTAGGCGAATAATCAAGAATAGTTAATTTAATTTCTTCTTAGTTTCTTCATCAATGGGCACAAAATGTGATTCCAGAAGATAAAAAAAAATAGGAATTTTTATTGAATATATATGATATGATATATCTCATCCACCCAACATATTTCCAGATGAAGCCTTGCAAAAAACACAAGGAAAAATGGTGATTAGAATGAGCTGAGAATTAATTATGAAAAATAACAACTTTTTTGAATTAGGTGATTTGGGGATCATTAGCATTTCAATGAAAACATGAAGGAAATATTAAGGAATTTAATGCAAGAATATTCAAATTATTACAATTCAAATTGCAAGTGTAATCAAATGAAGGAACAACAACACAATAGCAAAAATTAAAAATTTTCTGCTAAGGCCAACAACAACAACAACAACAACACAGGCAATGAATAGCATCAAAAAGAGAATTGATTATGAAAATTCATTTGTGTTAGAAAAAACATTGGCAATTGAATGTATTTGGAAAATGATACCTGTGGAGCTCTCGATTTGTTGGGTGGAATTTAGGAATGGGGTTTAATTCGTTGGGTTTTCTTTGGAATAAATTGACAGGGTATCTATATGATCTTAATGTACGTATCAGGGTATCTAATTATCTATCCAGTTTATTTTTCCCTATTTTTTTTTCCTGCAAGACATTTCCAAAATGAGTAAAATTGAATATGCCATTGACAGATTGACTTCGGTAGAAAATATCTATTTAACTTGGGTTGACAAAATAATATTGGCAAAATAATATACGATAGTAGGTGATGATATTTGTGGCCTATCACAAATTTAAAAATTTCTTTCATATTATTATGCATAAGTGTCTCTCAAGTCAAATGGTAAACATATTTTTTTTCTAACATCTCTACAACTATAGTTGTTCCTCTCAAGTCAAATATATTTATATATTAATTTTCTTATATGTATATATATAATAAAATAAGTATTTAAAGATGTATTAAAAAATTTGAGATTTTTTTTAAGAAAAAAATATTAAAAAATAATATATGATATAAAAACATATGAAGAAATAATATCATTTTTTCTTAAAAAAGACACAATATTAAATATTGTTGGCTATTTAAAATTTTCATATGTACGAGAACCACATTAATTGGAATTTCAAAAAAAAATATAAAAAATAAACCTGCAAAACGGTGGTAAATTGAGCAAATAAAATTAAAATAATACTTGAACTACCAACCAAATTTAGATGGAAAAGAAACTTATTATATCTTAAATTTTTATGTAGTGTACACCGATTAAATAATCAAATAGTTTATTTATGTATGATTTGCAACATTTTGTTTTGTATTAGTTATATGATTAGTTATAGTATTTTATAATGCAATTCAATAAACTCGAATTTAGTACACTTAATCATATGTTATAAATTTCAAAAATCTAGACATTTGAAATAATAAAAAACATAAATATAACATTTTCCCCATTTAACAACACTCTAATTTCTAAAAAAAATTGGTTTGAAAATAACAAAAACTTTCAAATTTGCGATAAATAATAGCCTTAACTCTCATAATTCTATATTGGATTCTTTGAGCATTCGCCCACTATAAAGGTACACGGATATGCGTTGAACTTCGTCCTACACAAATCCCCGATCAGTCTGAACCGGCGATCGAAGAAGCCGAATCGCCCATTGACCACCGATTCCTCCGCCGATCGGGGGATAAAACTTAGGGTTTCTGATCGTGAATCCGTCTGCTTACAACGCTGCTGTTGAATTTGCTACGAAATCAGGTTTGCGATTCTCAGAGTAGATTTTAGGGTTAAGAGGGGCTCAAGCTTGTGTTTTTATCGCCAGGATGGGGAAGACGAAAGCTTCTGTATTCAGTGTCCCTTTCCTGGAGAGAACTTCTTTAATGAATCTTCTGTAATTGCTGGTCTGTTCTGTTGCAATCGTGAAGACGAATTCTGCAACCCCCATTTTCGATATGCAGATGCTTGGAGACGAAATTTATGGTAACAATGCTGAATCCACACTCTGGCTTTAGTGTTTCTGCTTATGATAATGTGATTTAGGATCCAGCAGTGTGATCTGGATGTTGTTTATGTGTTTGATAGTGCATTTTGTTATGGTATTAAGAAATTAGTAATCATTTTGTTATGATATCATTATCATAAAAATATCCAAATCTCTCTGCTTGAGCATACCATTCTAGAACCAAATATAAGAATTCATTATGATACTGACCAAAACATATATTATGATGATGATGCTGCAATTATGAGAGAAAGTTTGATTCCTTGGCCACACTTATGAGTATGACCTGGATTTTGTTCTTCATCTAGTTCTTGTTTTACCCAAATATATGAAATGCGATCAATTCTCTTGAAAACAATTGACATGGACATGGGAAAATGTTTAATTACGAGAATTTTATACTAGAAATGAGCTGAACTGAGATGTTTAATTACGAGAATTTTCCTCCAGCTTATGGTACACTAAGTAGCATGTCAATCTGTCATGCTTGTTTATATATATATTCATTTTGTCCACTTCCTGTTTTGCAGGTTAGGTAGATAGCCTCTTTACCTTCAAAATTTGAGGGGTATTTTGTTTCTTCTGCTTCTTGTATCTTTGTTTTTATACATTCAGATATTTTATCACAAAGTTGTAAGGATTATTAGCTGAACTGAGATGGTTAGACCATGAACAAGCCAAGTTGATCAACAGTTCTTAAGAGGACTTGTTTTAGGACAAACATGGAGTCAAAGCTCAAACAGTTCCTCTTGCTGTGCTCTCTCTTGTTAACAATAATTGCAACTGTGGGAGCAGATTCCCAAAATGATGTTAGACACAAGCTAAGGGTTCCAACACTAGAGAACTTGAATGAGTTCTCTGTTGGAACTGGTTCAGGGGAGTTTGATGATAGGAAAGATGGATCCAGCAAAGTTTCTGTCTTGACAGTAGCATTATGTACATTAGCAATGGCTGCTGCCACTGGTCTTGGTTCTGTACCATTCTTCTTTGTAGACCTTGATCCTCAGTGGGCTGGTTTGTGTAATGGAATGGCCGCTGGGGTGATGCTGGCTGCAAGTTTTGACCTTATTCAAGAAGGGAATGAACATGGTCATGGAAACTGGGTTATGATTGGTATATTATCTGGTGGAATGTTCATTTGGCTTTGTAAAAAGGTAACAATATATTAGTCATGCTTTGTTGTCTTGCATACGGTTTAGTTTGGTATGATTGTTGTACGTGTTATATTGTTCTGTCTAATTTTTTGTTATTAAATCCTGTTTTCATTCTTCTGTATTTTATTAAAGAATTGATTACTTGCTCCTCGCTGACTCATTGGCTTGTCGTATTTGTTTTTTGCATTTTTATGAGGTACAAAACGTAGTGGTAGAAAATTGCTGCTTCCTTTCCTTCATAGTCGTTTGCTTCATTGTCTCTCTCATCTTTGATGTTTTCAGCTATGTCTTCTATTTTAGTGCTATCATTATGGGTTGGATTGCCACACTGAACAAACTAAGAGATACCGTTCAAGTCGTGGAAAAAAAAATGGTTTGGTACTTGAGAATTTATAGAACCTCTATGAAGCAGTATTAACCAGCGACTCCATCAACTTGAATTGCAGCCTTAATGTTCTCTCAAAAAAGTCAATTACTGTCTTATGATTTTATAAGTAATTGAGAAAAAGAGTGTAGCTAACTAGCTATCGGTTTCCAACCTAAAATTTAAATGTCATTCACCAATTTGAAACCCAGTTTCTTTAATTATGCAAAATCACCTCTTCTATAATAGGGTGGTATATGTACCTTCTCTAGTTACCTTAGTTTCAATTCTAGTTTGCTTTCTTTTTCCCAAGATAGCCTTTACCTCTTTGGAAGAAGGGACCATGCTGATTTTCTTGCTGCTTGAACATTTGTTGTCTCCATATTGCTATTTCTCTAGAGCAGTAATTTATATGATATTTCGCCCTCCAATCTTGATGGTTTCAGTGATTTATTACTAAATTTATTTACTTGTACCAAGAAAAAATATTTACCTTGGTTATTTTACTTACTAAGTGTACTGTACTTACAACCCTCTAGCTTTTTCCATGGTTGGCTTGCAGTTTCTAGAACAATATGGTGAAGTAAGTATGCTGGACATAAAAGGTGCTGATGCAACTAAAGTTGTTCTGGTGATTGGCATAATGACTCTGCATTCATTTGGAGAAGGGTCTGGCGTTGGAGTCTCTTTTGCAGGCTCAAAGGGCCTACCTCAGGGACTCTTAATTACTATGGCTATTGCTGTGCACAACATTCCTGAAGGATTGGCTGTAAGTATGGTATTGGCCTCTAGGGGGGTCTCCCCTCAGAATGCAATGATATGGAGTATAATTACGTCATTGCCACAGGTACTTAAACATTTATGTTGGTGCCATCTCTGCTCGTCTTCATTTCATTAATATACAATTGAGCATAAGATATTCGACTGCTCAATGTTCTTTTTTCATTATTCAGCATAAATGCGTATGATACATCCATAACCTTAATGCTTGAGTCCCTAAGGCGACAAGGCTATTTGCCTTTACAGCCAATCTTTATATATACCTGGATACCAAAGCTAAGAGGCTTAAAAGCCTTATTTATACACAATTCCTTGTTCATGTACCATTACTCCCTCTAGAGGCTTTGCCTCTAGCATCTTCATTGGTCACCGCCTTTCTAATTCAAGTATTTTCATTACTCATATACTAGCTGGGTAACATTTAATTCATTCAGAAGAAGCTTTGTTACTGTTGAAATTATTGTTCTTTCTTAGATTAGGAAATGTAGGCTTCTGTTTTTTACAGACTAGCACTGCTGGCTTGGATTTAGGACTTGAAAAAAAATATGCGTAGCTTATAATTTTGGGAGCAGAAGGTCGAACATGTTTGATATACTACAAAGAACATTATTCTATTCCAGACACTCTTCCCCTTTGGTGTTGCACCTGTTACAAACCGGCTGACATTCTGGATTGTTGATTACATTCATAATATCTGCATATGTAATTAAAATTGCATACCGCTCTGTTACACTTCCTCTCTCCAACAACTCGAGCATTTATGAGCTTCTAAAAGGTTATTTTCTTAAGTGAAAATCTCGAATAATTTTGCATTCTTGTTTATCTCAATGCAGCCCATAGTAGCAGTTCCAGCGTTCGTATGCGCTGATGCCTTTAACAAATTATTACCCTTTTGTACGGGACTTGCAGCTGGGTGTATGATTTGGATAGTTGTTGCTGAAGTTCTTCCTGATGCATTCAAGGTAAGTAGTTGAATTTATTAACGAATTCAAAGGTTGGCTTCTTGCTCCGTGAGAAAACATGTCTCAATTTTTTTTCGTTTTGTGATATCAGGAGGCATCACCATCTCATGTTGCTTCAGCAGCTACTATTTCCGTGGCATTTATGGTAGCTTTTGGCAGCTTATTTCAAAGCTTTAGTAGCTACAAGTAAGTGATTTCTTTTCTGAACTTTAATAATATGAATTCGAATTGTTTTAGTCAGTATTCCCTTTCTGAAGTTGCTTGCTTATGGCCTCTAATTGTATTTTCAATTTATTGTCAGTCACTTGAAATACATTTTTTAGCAAATATGTAATGCCATTTAACTTCTAACTTGACATTACCTAACCTCTACAGCCTCGTGTTTATCTGCTTCCCTTAGAGAACTCAGATTTCTCCTTCTTTGCAAAATCCAAGTAGTATTTTGATTGATTTGCCTAGAAATGTGTAAAGCCTGTATTGATAGAATAAGGGTGCTTTTTGACTCAGAAAATGTTATGTTAATCATTCAGTCATGTTACAATTGTGCTCTTAAAATTCATCCTTAATCAATATTGCAGTTTTTTAATCATCGTCGTTTCAAAATTCGTAGAATAACCTTCTTAATTATCTTTTTGTAGATCTGAGGATATTTCGGGCTTATTTGTTTCTTTTCTATTCGGTCTGGGCCCGCTTCTTGGTGGCTTTGCCCTAGTTGCATTTGCTCTCGCTCTCAATCTTCAGCATGCTCTTCTCACTGGTATAGCTTGTGGAATAGCTTTCATTCTTGGCTCATGGCGACCTCTACAACTACTCTTCACTTCGAAAATGGGACTCATCCCACTCCTGCTCCTCCTTGCACTCGGTTCTGGCTGTATCCATTTTCTTACATCCACCATCCTAAACCTTGCCAAACAAAAAAGAACCTCAGCAGATAGCCTAACATCAGATTCAGGATTCCAAGTAAGCGCCCTTACACTTCAATCGTTCTTGTCATGCACAGTTGTCGGTTTCCATGCTTTAGCCGAAGGGCTAGCTCTAGGAGTCGCTGCTCCCAAAGCGTACGGCTTCGGCCAACACATGCTTCTCCCTGTCTCCTTACATGGCATTACCCGCGGCGCTGCTGTTGCCAGCTGTGTCTTCGGGGCAACCGACAGCTGGCACGGGTCTCTTGCAGCCGCTACATTGATCGGGCTCGTGGGGCCCTTTTCTGCTATAAGTGCAATTCTGGCTGGGATCATTGATTACAATGGTTTGGATCATTTAATGGTGGTTGCTTGCGGCGGGTTACTTCCGGTTTTCGGTAGTATGCTAAAAAGAGCTATGAAGCTGGATAGTAAGAAGAGTAGTGCTGGGATCGCGACTGGCTTCGTGTTTGCCGGTATTTGTTTGATGTCTACTAAGCTGGTTTGTTTGCACACTCCTTATTGTAATTCTGCACCTGAAGCTGTGAGATGATGGCTGACTCATTAGAATTCAAGGAGAAGCTGGATGAAGTCCATTTTTATAAATGCCATACTGAATTTTAGTGATAGGGAACAAACAGAGTTGAGCTATCAATTGATTTGATCTGTAATGGGGTTTTGGTTTTAGCTTTCTTCTATACTTTGTTGTACAGCTGTTCACAATGAGAGCTTTTTTCGAATCTGTTTCAGCCACTGGCCTTAGAACTTGTGTTTCTGCACTCTACATACTTGTAAAACTGTTTTGGTGATTGTAGAAGAAAAGGCCATGCAAATCACTACACGAGTGATTATACTTTCCCCCTCTTGGTTCATTTATGGATGAATTTAATGGGTATTGTTATGGTACCAATTCGGGTCTTTTTTTTTTTAAAATTGGTCTGGTGTGAATCAAATTTTGTACAACCCTCACTCTCGCTAGAAATCTCTCAATGATGTTGGATTAGGACAATGAGATAATGGAAATGAAATTGGAAAAGTACAAGCAGGGGTGTTCAACGGGTAGGGTCGCCCGCAACCCGCACTGACCCGACCCGCAATTTGCGGGTTGCGGGTTGACTCGCGACTCGTACAGGTCGGGTTGCGGGTTGATTTTTTTTATTTTGCGGGTCGTGGGTCGGGCTAAACCCAGCGCGGGTCGACCCATAGGGGTGTCAATCGGGTGGGTTAGGTCATGTTCGGGTCGGGCCCGTTCAGTTTCAGGTAAATTCGGGTCCGGTTCAAATTCGGATATTTTGTTAATCGAGTCAAATTGGGTTAGATCATTTCGGGTTGGATGCTCAATTAATCGAGCAACTTCGGGTTTTCGGGTCAATTTCGGTTGGGTAATTCGGTTTTCGGTCCAACTAGATTTCGAATAAGTAGGGTTTCGGATTGATGATCTTAGTTTATGATCCAATTGATTATGTTTGTGCAAATAATATATGAAATGCAATCAATTCTCTTGAAAACAATTGACATAGACATGGGAAAATGTTCAATCACGAGAATTTCATACTAGAAATGAGCTTATGTTCAATTAGAGTCTCTGGGTAACATAGCATAGAAGATAGGAAACATAAATTCATCATTATCAAGTTTTCCAAATCACAAACATAACAGTGCAGTGCAAATCCATATCCTATTAATCAATAAAAAAAAACATACTATAAGAAAAATAAGAACAAATTTAGCCAGTGACTTCGGATTTTACCGTCCAAAGTCACCCAAGGCTTTAAATAAACTCGGATGTATTCATGAAACTCAAAGACCCAAGATCCGCTTACACGCCCTGATGATCTTGCTACTCTTGTTCTTCTTCTTCTCCTCCTTGGCATCCTTTTTTCCAGACCCGAGATCCGCCTTTGCCTCTTCTTCATCATCTTCAAATGGAGATGCTAAAGCGACAGGGCGATCGCTATAGATCCGCGAATACTTGTCAGATGAAGAGGATCTGACTGAGAATGCCCTTCTGAGTGCACCTTGCAGAGCCTTGCTACTCACAATGCTGCTGCTGTTTTGCCTGTCTAGCTTCAAGAACCTGTTTGATGCTGTTGAAAAATTCCTTTTAAGCTTCCCTTTCAAATCCTCTTCTTCTTGTTCTTGTTCTTGTTCTTCCTCTAATGGAGATTTCTTCTTTTGGGTTTCTTTTTCTTGTTGTTCTTGTTTGATGGGCTCTTCTTGAGTTGGAGGCTCAGTTGCCTTGATAGGATCTGGTGAGAAATGAGTTGGTGATTTGGGATCATTGTTGTTGTTGATCTTTGAATAGCCAACCATTTGAGCCTTGTTTTTGTTTGGCTATGGAGGTGTGTGGTGGATTAGACAAAGGGGATTGTTGTGGCTTGAAATTGTCAGGTTTTGTAAGGGAAAGAAGGCTGGTTTTGCTGTGAGCAAAGAGGGAAATAAATTATTTGTTTGATTGGAAATTGGTGTTGGGAAAAAGATGGATCCTTGGCTCAAATTCATGTATATCCCTATATCTCAATTATTTAATGCCCATAATATCAATAGTATATCTTGTAATAATGGTAGGAAAAAACAAAGAAAAAGAGAGGTTACATGTGAGATACCCATCTCAAAAATAGGGGTGTTCAAATAAATCCGATCCGACTGGAGAAAATCCGAATCCGGTGGATATTGATCCAAATTTGACCCGTTTTGAGGGATTTTTTTTCCGGATCATCGAATCGAATTTATCTACCTTCAGTGTTCTAAAAAACGCTAGACGGATCTTAGGCGAAGAGAGTCCGTCTAGCATCTAGGCGGTCTAAACGGGTGCCTAGATGGACTAAACAGTCTTCTAGTCAGGCTGGAAGGCTAGGCGGGCTAGCACCTTCTAACAATGTTCTAAAAAAAGCTAGACGGAGCGGAGAGGGACCGCCTAGACTGCCTGAACGGTGGCCTAGGCGGTTCTAGACGGTCTGGATGGCTAGGCGGGTTTGGACCTTCCAACGCCTAGTCGGGACCTAGACGAGGCCTAGTACAGTGTCTTCTAACACCTAGGGGGGGGGGGGGTTCTTACAACAATCTACATATGTCAAAAGCTTATTCAATTTGATTTTGAGTATACAATAGTGTCAAATAAAATCAAATGATTCATCATGGAATGAAAACTTGGCCAATCTTGGACCTACAAAATTTGTGGTGAGGGTTGAGTATCTTTAGTGAAAGATAAATAAAAGGGTGTGTGAAGTATAATGGAAGTTTGTGCATGGTTTAAGAAGGTCAATGCATAGTTTAATTACTCAGATCAGATCTAACTAAGCATACAAATAATCAACAAGTGTAGCTTCTAGGGAAGGGGGAAATATTTTTTAGATTAAAACTGTGTAGGAGTAAATGAGCTCTAATTAAAAACTATTTAAAGCATATGCTGAAGCAATTTATATTCATTACAAATAAAAATAATCTATAAATGGTCGAAACATGGTGTAGTCTCCCCTTGAGTTTTTTTTTTATAAGGAAAGTGATTCGAACTACCAGACAAACTCTGGTAGTTCGAGAGATCGGGATGGAACTCGGTAATCGGATAGACCGACAACAACGGCACTGAAAAGAAAACAAACAGAACCAGCAAACAAAAAAAAACTAAAGGAGAACAAGGTAGAGCGGGTCATGATTTAAATTATCGAGTTCTTGCCTCGTTAAAAAAAATAAGATGGGATCAATATATTCACACTTCTTGCTTGTACCTAAGTACAAATGTATTATTATTGCTAGTAATACTATCTAGGGTTGAGCGGGTCGGCCTAGACCAAGATTTTAAGTCGAATTGGTCGAACCGAAACCGAAATCTATATTATTTGGTTCCGTTTTAGAATTTTCTGAAATTTCGCTTAGGTCCGATTTTAGATAAATTTCGGCTCGGTTCAAATTTTTTAAAGGATAACCTTCTATTCATCATAAATTAACAACACATAAAAATGGGTTCGGTTCACCTTAAGCTAAATTTCAATTTTCAATTCGGTTCAGTTTTTATTGGTATGGTTCGGTTTTGAACCGATGCTCAATCTTAAGTAATACATTAGATGTGACTTAGGACTTAGGAGATATATAGTTTAGATAAACATTCTTCCATGATCTTCAACTTAGAATATAATTCATGAAAGTTTATTTATTTTTGGTCGAAAACACTGCCTATTAGAATCGAAACGGAGACCATATGGTAATACCATAAAGGCATAAAATCCTAACCGTTTGACAAGATGCCAAGGTATTTATGAAACTTTATGAATCCCATAATTCTCTAACATAATATTAAGGCACGTAATTAATCACAGACACATGAAAGATCAAACTAACATATAAACATAACAAATTAAGTACTGTATTATTCTTTGGTTTTGTGCATGGCAAACACACCAAACTAGTATTAAAAACATAACAAGGTACTTTATTTGTGTACCCATTATTATTTTGATACGTATCACTCCAAGGTAATACACACATTAATTAGTGGAACATGTACATAGAAATTCAAAACAAAACTCACTCCATTATTATACAGAAAGTACATATATTGATATATATGATATGACGAACTTATAAACTCAATCCAATTTAGCGTAGGAGTAACTTTTTGGAGAGTTAGAGAACATCCTACGTGGCGAAAGCATTGCCAGGTACCTGGGTGACGCGACAGCCTCGACACGTGGACACCTGAAATACTTGGCCTCCCTCTCAACCATGTTATCGTCGCGGGCCCCACGAAACCCGACACGTGGATTATTATTATTCATCGTCAACCAACGCTTCTTAAACCATGAACCCTTTTTCTCTTTACCTGACCTAAGTATTATTCGTCGCGCTTCGTCATTCAAGTACTCCTTGACCGCGTCCAACCCCATCTCCGCCACGTCGGGTGGCGGAGAGACGAGCGGGTTTCCTTCGACACAGAGCCTTTTCAGGGTTTCCGAGGACCCGAGGGACGGAGGTAGGGCTTCGATGTTGTTATAGCTGATGTCGAGTTCGACGAGGGACGGTAGGTGGCCGATTGAGGAGGGTAGGTTTTGGAAGTAGTGGAAGTTTTGGCTCGCGTTTAGGGTTTTGAGGTTTATTAGGGTTTGTAAGTCGTCCGGAAGTGATCTTAGGCGGTTGAGTCTCACGTCTAGGGTGGTTAGGTTGGTTAGGTGAGATGTGGAGTAAGGTAGGAATGCAATTTGGTTCGAGTTTATGGAAATTTTCTTGAGGTTTATGAGTTCGAATCCTATTGTTTCGGGTAATGTGGTTAGATTGTTGAAGTTGGCGATCAGTTCTTCGAGGCTTCTGCTTGAACATAAATTAAATGCAATTGCATGCAAATCAATAATAAGTGTAGGCATTTTATCAACAATTTTCTAACCCTAAAAAGAAATAAATAAACAGTTTTTATAAGGGCACATCCTAAATATCATAGTACGTTTTGAAACTAAATCTTTAAAAAAAATCATATAGACAAAATTTAAAATAATATTAGGGCACGTCATAAAGGACCTTTTTTGGTATAAAAACTATAGAAAATCAATTAAACTTCAATAACTATTAGAGTTGTCAAAAGCTGACCGAACCCGCTAATCCGACCCGAACCGTCCGATAATTTTAGGGAAAAGACCCAAAAATTTGAACCCGAAACCCGAAATCAACCGAACCCGATAGAACCCGAAACTCGTTGGGTTGAAACCCTAAACCCGTTGGGTTGACCAATTTATTATATTTATAGAATTTTTAAAATTTATTTTGTAAATGATAATATATTTAATTATCAAAATAAATGAAAATAATATATTATAATTAAATATTATTATTTAATTAAAAATTGATTTTAATAATCATAAAAAAGGTATTTTTAGACTCGCTGGTCAACCCGACCCGACCGAAAACCCGCTACAACCCGACCCGATTGACACATAACGAAACCGAACCCGAAATGACCGAACCCGAGCCCGCCCGACCCGACCCGATTGACAGGTCTAATAACTATAACTTGACTTAATCTTTTTATTTCAAGCCTCTTATGTGAAGGCAATGGATTAGGAAAATTGCTTTACTAGAATGTACGTCTATACTAAATTCATGCTTATTTTATTAGTTAGATGAATTAATGACCAGATTAGTGAGGCAAGAAAGGCACGAAATAAGTTGAATTAGCTGTACCGCCTGTACGTAGTATGTTTGCGTCGTTGACATTTCTATATGTCCTTGTCTTGAAGAAAAAAGCTTACATTTTATTTAAGAAAATTGACTAATTTGGCTGTTATTCTTTTTAATTAATTTTGGTTTGATGTAGTTAATTAGAGGCAACTTGAAGTTATCAATTTTAAACCAAAAAAATTGCAGCTATTAATCACTAGTAGAGTTATCAAAAGTAGACCCGACCCGCAAACTCGATCTGACCCGTTCGAAAATTTTAGGGTCAAGACTCGAAAATTTGAACCCGAAATCCGAAATAAACCGAACCCGATACATCTGAAACTCGTTGGGTTGAAACCCGAAAATCCGACCCATTGGGTCGACCTAACCCGCCTGAAAACCCACAACGACCGGACTCGATTTGACCCGTGACCCATTATGACCCGACCCGAACTCGACCTGATTGACACGTCTAATTAATCACTAGTAATTAATATTCAATATCCAATACACGTACATTAAACGGTTGTGCTTGAGCTTAAAGATAAGAGGGAATAAGTCATATAAAGAAGGTCGAGGGATGTGATTGTGAAGTATAGAAATTTGAAAAGTGAATTTCTTATGGCCAAGAAATGTAATATCAGTAAATTTTTAGGATTCTTTGTAATTATAACCCAAACTAATCTAACCTGCAATTCTCGATGGATTTAGGGAATGAACGGAGAAAATTGCCGGAGACATTCAAAAGCTTAAGCTTCGATAAACATCCAATGGAGTTCGGAAGCCATGTGAGCTGATTCGAGTGCACATCCAACGCCACCACATTCAGCAATCTCGCCATTACCGACTCCGGAATACTCTGATCGATCAATACGCACACAAATCAAACACAAAAAATCTCGCAAGAGAAGGATTTCAATTTTCAAAGCGAAATTATTACCTGGAGATTGTTGTTGGAGAGATCGAGCTTGCAAATCGAAGCTGGATTGATTGAATTAGGGTTTGGGGGAACTTCATCGAGTGAGAGAGAACTCAAATCGACGATTTCCAGCTTCGTTGTTTGCTCGTCTTCTTCGCCGATTGACCTGAAATTCGAGGAATTGTCGTTTTGATGATGAAGATGAGGATTCAGTTTGCTGAATTTTCTCGAGCTTGCTTCTGTTAGGGCGGCCATGGACGGAATTGAATGGAGACGAGGAAGAAGAAGAAGGGGGATTTATAAAGGGAGAGTTGAGAACAGAGGACGTACGGGCTGTGTACCGAAACGTAAACAGGGAAGAATTACAGCTAAGCATTTTTAGTGGACACGTGGAGATGAGCTGGCAACTTCGTTGCAAAAGCCCGGGGTTTTTAAAAGTCAACGGTCTTGGTAACGGTCACTTCCCGCGGGCGCGCTGTTAATCCCTGTCCGTTAATCACGGCGGCCAGCTTAATTTTGTAAAAAACGCTAGGCGCGCCTAGGCTAACAAAAGTTTAAGACATTTTTTTGGTACAAGGAGAGACGGTACTTTTCACTAAAAATTTAAGACATTTGAGCATAGGGATGTAATCAAACTGAACCGAGTCGAGCTTTGAGTTGCTCAAGCTCGGCTCAGTTAATGTTAGAATATGTCCATCTCACATCTGAAAGATGAGAGTAAATTGGATTAATATATATAACTCAGTGGATTACTCTTCCTATTGCCAATTGGTTTTACGATGGAACTCTGTTGGGCTAATATGTTATCAGAGCCATTTGCCTAATGACCTCTCTCGATCCCGGGCCCGGCCCGTTGTGTTGTCCAAGTGTCAACTGGGTCAGTTCCCCTAGTTGCACGTGCGGGGGTGTTAAAATATGTCCGTCCCACATCTGAAAGATGAAAAAATGGGCTTGCGGGGGTGTTAGAATATGTTCATCTTACATTTGAAAGATGAAAAAATGGGAGTAAATTGGACTAATATATAACTCAACGAATTACTCCTCCTATTGCCAATTGGTTTTAGGATGGAAACCCGTTGGGCTAATAGTTAAAAATAGATGAACTCGAGCTCGAACGTGAGCTTGGTTCGAGCTTATAATCATGTTTGAGTTTGGTTCATTTAAATATTCATCTCATTTAGTTTCTTCTATAGATAAATTCTTAAACAACTTGTTTACTTGATTAATTATATAAGCAAATGAAACTAAAATTTAAACTAGGTTGTTTGAGAAATACCACCAAAACTATGTAATTTAACATAAACTATATATTGTATATAATAGTATAAATTATTCATGAACATATAATCTAATTTTTTATGAGTGTATAATCGAGCTTGCTCATGAGTATATAACCGAGTTTGCTCATGAGTAAACGAGCAGAGTTATCTTGTTCTCAATATCAATTCATTTATCTATCATATATATAATCTAGTTTTTTATGAGTGTATAATCAAGCTTGTTCATGAGTATATAACCAAGTTTACGCATGAGCAAACGAGCCGAGTTATCTTGTACTCAATCTCAATTCATTTATCTTTCGATTCTTAAAATTGTGCTAAGCCTTCATTTACAAACCGAGCCGAAACACGAACAAGATTTAATCGAGTCGAACACCGAATTTCTCATGAACGACTCTGCTCATTTACGGCCCTATTTGAGCACAAAGCTTGATCACCCTTTAAAGAAAGCCAAGAATATTAATCACTAAAAAAACTTGATAATTGCATATGATTTAGCAAAACCCACTTGAAGATATGTGTTCCCCATCTTTGAAGATGCTCATAGGCTCATAGCAATGCTAAGACCTTGCCTTAATTGAATCTGAAACAGGAACGAAACAAGAACATATACTCTCAAGTATATATGTAATTGTGAACACAGATTAATCCTAATATACCATACTCGTTGTATATACTTGGCAATTGGCATAATTAGATCATTTGTTTTTCCGACGGCTCAATAATAATCCATGGTTCAACGTACTGTACAATCCTCAAAACCCCGTTATTAATTAGATTAATTATTAATGATTACAGAAAAAAAGAATCTTAACTTCCTGTAACAACCAGCAGACCAACGGCGGCCTCTCCTACTCTCTGTCTCCCATGTGATTAGCACCGCACGTAACCAAAACGATTAATTTTCCATTTCGGTTTAGTTTCGGATAAATTTCTGCTTTGTTCGAATTTTTCAAAAAATAACCTTTTATTTATCTAAAACTGAACCGAAGTAATTCGGTTCAATTTTCGATTCACTTAAATAGACATTCGGTTTTCTGTTTTCGGTTCGATTTTTGTCGGTTCGGTTCGATTTTTAACCGATGCTAGCCCTAAACCTAACTATGGAGTAATTTACGATTGCTAACCTAGCCCCATATCATCAAATTAGTACTGAATACTGATGTTATGTAACTATGAAAAATCTGGTATTTCAACAATTATCAGATTGTGACCACAACATGCTCATAATTGAGACTGTTTATTGTAACTTTTAAAAGTCAAGCTATTTTATGCAATTATACCCAAAAGTTGGGTTAGTTTCAACAATTTAGTGGAATCAATTTTGGGAGTCTTCTACACTATCGAGCAAATCAGTGTAGAAGACCGCAAGATAATCTCTCTCCGGTGACAATGGCGGCTTTGCAGTTTCAAGCGTCTCTCCAGCAATCCTCTCCTCTATCCTTCGTCCATTCTCTCTCCTCATCGAATGCCTCCTCCATATTCTCCTTTTCATCTTCTTCCTCGCTCAATTTCTCTCTCAAGTTCAAAGTTAGAGCCTCCGATCAGACGCCGTCTCCCATGACATTCGTGAACGGGAACGCCGACCTTCGCGTACCGGAGCGCTCTGAAATCAGAATCGGCTTGCCTAGTAAGGGGCGCATGGCCGGCGACACGCTTCAGCTTCTCAAGGTTTTCGCTCTCGACTTTTTTTCTCAATTTCTTGAAATTCGACATCTGTTCTCAGTTTTTGTGGTTTCGATTTGTGATTAGGACTGTCAATTGTCGGTCAAGCAAGTGAATCCTCGCCAATACGTTGCTCAAATTCCACAGGTTTGTTTCCTTGCTTGTTTATCTGAGGCGTGAATGAGTCATTTCTATGCCTGGATTAAATCATTTGGTGAATATGTATTCAAATTGAAATGATTTATTATTCCTGTAAGGGTTTTCCTGGATGGATTTAGCTTTAGTGTGAAGTGCTGTGAGGTATTGGGCCTTAGATGGCATGGAAAGCTGTTTGTGGAATGTCTTGTAAGGGTTTTCTAGATGAATGCATTGCAGCTCAATTTAAGGTTTCCAACTGAAAATGCAAAGCAAGTCAAATAACCAAATAACCAATTGCAAAGAAGTGAGGCAGCTAGATTATCACCACAAGTGAGAATGGATGCAATAGACATCAATGACATGCTGTTTTAAAATCTTTTTAATTTTGTTGCTTGCATGTACTGATTTACCTTGAAGGCTTGAACGTTACTTTTATGACAATCAATATTTATAAAATGATGATAACTTCTTATCGATATAGTATCTTTCATCCCTTTGTTTACAGATTTCATTATAGAGACTATCAATGCATGCCCTTGTCATGATGTTACCTTCTATAGATCTAACCTGATCCAATCTAGTAATTGTTTTTTTTTGGCTTTTTCCGCTTTTGATAGGTAAGAGGATTTGTTTAGCTTTATACTGTTATTTCATTCTTTGTGTCATTGGCAATTGTGTTGGCTGCTTGACTGTCAACTTCGTCTGCTGAACTCAATTCCTTTTTTCTTGTAACTGTTGCAGCTTCCAAACTTGGAAGTTTGGTATCAGCGGCCCAAAGATATTTTAAGGAAGTTGCTATCGGGAGACTTGGATCTTGGAATTGTGGGTCTTGATACAGTCGGTGAACATGGACAGGTGATTCACTGTTTATAATGGGATGTTGTTAGATTTTTTTGATGTCCTTTTTTATAAGCTTAAGGTTGCTTTGTCTGTATGTATTAGCTGCTAGTTGGATGCAGTAATTGCTCGGATGAAGTCTTAAGTGTTATATTTCATAGTCCTTGAAGCGCATTATCAAATGCATATTACATGTGAAAGTAGTGTGACCGACATAGTGCTAATCTAAGTAATCTTGTAACGTGTTTTCTAGGGGAGTGAAGAACTAATCATTGTTCATGACGCTCTGGAGTATGGAGATTGCAGGTTATCATTAGCAGTAAGTTTCTCTTACATTTAGAATAAATTTGAGGACACTTTTGTAACAACTATTATTGATGGACAGGTGCCAACATTTTTTTTTTTGGATTTTCAGATACCCAAGTATGGCATTTTTGAAAATATAAATTCTCTGAAGGAACTTGCTGAAATGCCTCAATGGACAGCTGAGAAACCTCTTCGAGTTGCCACTGGTTTTACTTATGTATGATAGTTATTTTTATGATATACCTTCCTATTGTCTCAGACTCAGGGAAAATGTGTGGGTCTCAATGATAATTGCTCTCAATCCTCTCATCATTATGTTCGTTCAGCTAGGTCCGAAATTCATGAAAGACAACGGACTTAAGCATGTTACCTTTTCAACTGCTGATGGTGCTCTGGAGGCAGCTCCTGCAGTAAGAATAAATTTATGTACGATTTATAGTTACTGGCCAATCTGTATAAAGATATTATCACTGGGCAGTAGCTGTTTTCTGTAAATTCTGGTTTTCATTCTACCAGTGAGATATTTCGACTTCCTGTTGTTAGATGGGGATAGCTGATGCCATTTTGGACCTTGTAAGCAGTGGCACAACGCTAAGAGAGAATAACTTGAAAGAAATTGAAGGAGGAACTGTTTTGCAGAGCCAGGTACACTTTTGTTCGGTCTCCAACATTGATTTATATAAGGCTATACAGTTTCAAAACAGGTTTTTGGATTTTTTGTTGAACGTTGAGTTATTCTCAGGCTGTACTGGTTGCCAGTAAAAAATCACTGACAAAACGCAAAGGTGTTCTTGATACAACCCATGAGATACTAGAAAGATTGGAGGCACATTTGAGGGCTAGTGGCCAGTTCACGGTGCACATTTTATAGCTCATTTCACTAAAAAATTGCTTTTTTCTTTGAAATTGTATGGTTGAATTGATTTCAATTATTTTTATGATGTTACTATTTGGTGGCAGGTGGTAGCTAACATGCGAGGAAATAGTGCTGAGGAAGTAGCTGAGCGAATATTAAGCCAAACAGCTTTATCTGGATTGCAGGTGTTTATTTTATGAACCTTAATAACATTACATGTAGTATCAGTAAATCTTAGCTCATGTTTTGCTAAATGAATGCTGGCCTCTTACTTTACCTTGAAAAATACTTACAGGGTCCCACCATTAGTCCTGTTTTTTGCAAACAAAATGGAGAGATTAGTCCGGACTATTATGCACTAGTCATCTGTGTTCCTAAAAAATCCCTTTACAAGTCTGTCCAGCAACTGAGAGCGGTAAAAATTCTACCTTTCTACAACCTTGCATTAATCCATTCATGTTGTTGAAATGCTCAGTGTAAAAAGTTCCGTTACTTACGCCCCTCTTCCATTTGTCATAAATTGTTTGAGTACAGATTGGTGGTAGTGGAGTTCTAATCTCCCCACTGACCTACATATTTGATGAAGAAACCCCAAGGTGGCATGAATTGCTCTCTAAACTTGGTCTGTAATAGTCTTCTGACAGCAGGTAACGGTTTAATTTAAGTACCACGAATCATAGCTATCTATCTGATTATACAAATCACTTGTAACCGTTCTATAATCAGAGTTAGTTGAAGGAATAAGAGAAGTTTTTGGTGTTTTGGAATGTTCTTAATTTTCTAAAAAGGGGTTTTGCTGATCTTGGTTATGTTCATTTTAATCTGTATAATCTCTTTGAACTTGTTCAGAGGGGTTACTTTTTATCATTTGAATATGAATCTGGCCTTTCCCATTCTGCCTTAACTTGACAAAAATAAAATAAAAAATCCTTCAACCTAATTCTAAATGCTAAATAACCCATTTTTCCTGTAATAGCTTGAATCCTAAACATATATTTACAAGCATTATTTTGGGTATGTTCTTCAAATTTCATTATAAAGATATTTGTATTTATAATGTTTTTTTCATACTTTCCAAGATATAAAATATCATTATAAATACATTTTATGTCTTTATAATGGGATTTGAAACAACTTACCCAGTGAATCCAAATGTTTCAGCATTAGGTCTATGTCCCTTTTAAACTTGTTACCCTAAAATATATCCAACATATATCTTGACGATTTGAACCAATTGATTAGGTTTCGTGTTTTTGTTAATGTGGTTGATACTTGAACTCAACAAAGCTTTGCCTGTTAATAAATAGGCATAAGATTTAAGTACTGGACAAGCCTAGCTTAAACAAGACAAATTTAAGATACGTCTAAATCTGCTTCAAGATAAGAGCTGAAGAGGTATGGGCTTGATTTCTTCCAACACCTGTAAAATGTGGATTTTGTAAGACTTGATTAAATTTGGGAGCTAATAGATAAATGCATTTACATGCAAATGCTTATATCATGTTTTGTTGATGAGGATCTTTTGTTCTTCTGGTGCATATATGGAATTTTTCAGAGCAAACGAATGCACAATGAAAATGATCCATATCCAAAATGTGTAACCAAATGCCACCAAATAATACAATGAAATGAGTGAAAAGAAGATTGAGAAATGACACAGCTGGACATAAATGCAGCTTGTGCCCATATTAATGGCCTTTCATTTTCTGCCCTTTATTTGTACACGCTTTTCTTAAGTGGGTGTGACGTGTGTGTAATAGATTAATTAATGGCTAAGTTTAGGCTTTTTTTTATCCATCTAGGGTCGGTTCGGCAAGTGGGTATTTATCGATGTTGACGGTGCTGAAGCTTTATCAGTGTTGATGCTAAAATTAGGTGCTGAAGCTTTATAAGTGTTGATACTAAAAGTAGGTGCTAAAAGTAGGTGCTAAAAGTAGGTGTTGACGGTGCTGAAGTTTTACAAGTGTTGATACTAATATTAGGTGCTAAGAATTGTGTTGATATTCGGTGTATATTTTTCAAATAAGCTAGGAGGTGTTAATACTTGATTATCAATGTTTATTTTCTTGGAGAAATAAGTTAAAAAGCTAAAAAAGAAACGATAAGCTAGTTCGATAAGTCCGATAAGGTTGAGAGTGTTGATTATCTTTTGAACTCGAAATAAGTCCGATGAGCTTTTATAATCGAGTATTGCCGAGCACGTGAAATGAAGTTTATTTTTCTCGGAAAGCATGATAAGTCCGATAAGCTATCCATAAGTTCATTGCCGAACGCATCCTTATATATATAGTCTGTCAAACTTGACCTAATTTAACAGATTGCTTTGTCTCAATTATTAAATAAATAAAAAATACACAACTTGCTTAACTACTCGAGGTAAACCTCTCATTGCAAACAATAAATTTTCTCTTAACACAAATATATAATATTGCAGATATAAAATTCAACGAACATACACATTCATCCAGATAATGTTGTGGTTTTAATTGATCATCACTCATAACTAGAATTAGAAAAAAAAATCGTAAAAAAGAGGAAGAAAACATGAAGAAAAAGATAGTCTTTCGTCTTCACTAAACCTTCAAGCTACAAATAATTCAGCGAATCAGCTTAATAAATATCTCGCTTTCTTCACTTCTCCTACTTTTCTTCTTCCCCGAACCAACCTCACAAATTTCCCCCCTTTTCTCTCTCTCTCTGATCTAAGCAGCTAGCTTTCTCTTTCCTCTGAGCTCTGACTAGGTCTACGATCTCGGATTTTTGTTTCCTGATTTGTATATACACGCAATTGAAAGACCTACTGCCCCATGTACAACAAGCAATCCACTTTTCGGAGCTTCGCGGGTACAGAAATCGAGGAATTTCAATAGCCCTTTTACCCAACTATGGCTGCGCAAGCGTTGGCGGGGTCTGGAGAGACTTTATCTTACAAGGGTATGTCGTCTGATAACATCAAGGGTTTGGCCCTTGCTTTGTCGTCGAGTATATTTATTGGGGCGAGCTTCATTGTGAAGAAAAAGGGGCTCAAGAAAGCTGGCGCTTCTGGTGTTAGGGCAGGTAGCTAATTGCTTCATAATCAGTAATTTTTGCTCGTAATTGAACTTGATTTCTCTTTCAGTGATGGGTTTTGCTTGATCAGCTGCGGAATTGCTTCATCTGGTTGTGAGGGTTTAATGGTTGGTTGTGCTTGGAATTGGTTTAGGGTTTTACTATTTGCTTGTGGGCGGTAGCATTTGAGTGTGAATTTGAGGTATAGCAAGGACTATTTTCTTCGATTTGAGCTGTCAAATCAAATTTGATGTGGTAGAAATAGGTTTTTCTGTATTGGATTGAGCAACTAGAACCCTAGAAGTGTAGTGAGAGTCAGAAAGTCATTATTTTTTAGGGCTTTTGGCATCGCAATTAGGTCATTATATCATGTGATGATCACATGGTCTGTTTAGAATTGTCTGTAATAGAGTTTCTATGCTGGGTCTATGGATGGACTCTTGTAAATTTTTTCCTTTTAGCTATGAATAATCTATCTGAGAAGTATTTTTCTTGTTCTTTTGACAGGAGTTGGAGGCTATTCTTACCTGTATGAACCTCTATGGTGGATTGGAATGATAACAAGTGAGTAATTTTAATTTCTAACATAAATTTGAATTAGTCTAGGCAATTCGACAATGATTTCTGTCATAATTTTCTAGGCATCTTGACAATAATTGTAATGTTTGAAAAGTAATTCCAATTATCAGGTTTTCCACATACCAAAGTGTAAGAAAAAGAAACACCCAAACGGGCTAAATTAGTATACGGATGTCGTATCAGTAAGAAGTATGCGGATGTAGTTTGGGGATAAGAAATAACGAATTAAATGTTTTGTGGTTGTCATACCTCAGTTAACAATGAACTGTCCAGATTGCTGCATTCACTTCTTTGAACAGTTTATTTGTTGGCTATTGCAACTCTTAATTCTGAATCACACTTGCATTATGTCAGTGATTGTTGGGGAAATTGCTAATTTTGCTGCATATGCATTTGCACCTGCTATTTTGGTCACTCCTCTTGGTGCTCTCAGCATCATCATCAGGTATGTCAACATTGTTTTCTTCTCTCAGTGTTTATTGTTTTACTTACCTATTTTTATAAGTTGCTATCATGACTTTTGAGTGTTACACTGACTCCTGATGAGTATGTTTTTTCTCTAGCGCTGTGCTTGCACATATTATTTTAAAGGAGAAACTACATATTTTTGGTGTCGTTGGCTGTTTGTTGTGTGTTGTTGGCTCAACTACAATAGTTCTGCATGCACCTCCAGAACGTGAGATTGAATCGGTTATTGACGTGTGGAACCTTGCCACTGAACCTGGTAATTTATTGTCACTTAAATTGTTTTTTATCCTCTCCCAAAGTTACCCTTGTATCAACTTATTTCTTTCTCAACAGTGAAAATCTTACCCTGTGTGCTAAACAAACATGTTTACTTTCTGCAGGGTTTCTCTTCTATGCTGCTTTAGTCATGACAACTGTTTTTGTTCTCATATTTCAATTTACTCCGCAATATGGGCAGACACATATAATGGTGTACATTGGCATTTGCTCACTTGTAGGGTCTTTGTCGGTGAGTATTGTCTCATATATAATGAGTTTTAGCCAACATTGACAGTTTCTCCGAAAAAAAACTCTTAATATAATATCTACACTGTATGTATTGACAGGTTATGAGTGTGAAAGCACTTGGGATTGCTTTGAAACTGACACTATCAGGGATGAATCAGCTAATATTTCCTCAGACTTGGGCCTTTAGTTTGATTGTTGCTGCTTGCGTAGTAACTCAAATGAATTATTTAAACAAGGTACTCAGTTCATTCTTTTGATTTTTGATTACTCTCTAAATACTCCATCAATCTGAGATGATAGGCTTCTTGCAACCTGCTTTGCCTCTTAGGCATTCTTAGATGTTGTCTGGATTTATATACACATTTCTGTAACTTATTGTCTTATTATATTCCATGGTCAAGATGCATACAGGCCTTTGAGATTCTAAATTGCAAAAGAAAAATTGATATTATGTTCTTGGTTGCCATAAGGATAATTTCTTGCCTCATTGCAGTTGTGACATATGTATGGAATCATAGTGGCACAAAATTAGAGGAGCCAAAATTTCATGATTTACATCTTAATGTTTTCATCCTTATTCCACGGTGCAGGCCCTTGACACTTTCAATACTGCCGTTGTATCTCCAATATACTATGTGATGTTCACAACCTTCACAATTGTGGCTAGTGTAATTATGTTCAAGGTACGTCTTCTTTTGGGGTCACGTGCTTTACTATCTTAAGTTATTGTCGATGCAGTTATTTTAATATTTAGTGAGAACTTCTCCATTGCTGTGCTCTCAAGCCTAAGCTATGCCAATACTAAATATTTTCACCCAATGCAGTTTGCTTTTTGCTAGCTATGGTGTGACTTGGGTTTTCTGTGTTGATTGATTTCACTGCCAGGATTGGGATAGGCAGAACCCGACACAGATTGTGACTGAAATGTGTGGTTTTGCTACCATCCTCTCAGGAACTTTTCTTCTTCATAGAACAAAGGACATGGCTGATGGTACGCTTCTATTTATATTCTCTGTTAATATGATACAAATTATTAATCCTGTAGTTTTCAATTTTAAATAAATCGAGAAACTTGCTTTCCACTGATGGCCTAAAAACCTTCCACCTCTTAATACTTGTTTGGTTGAATGCGGGAAGTGTAATTAGGATTTTTACTTCATGAGTGTAGATAAATTATGTTAAGTTAAAATCTAATTCCTAGGAAATTATGGAGGAAGAAAATCTCTCCAATCCTTGGTTATTAAAATTCCCATGACATGCACGAATTGGAAAATCCCATGAAGTGAGTTTTTCAATTGAGTATAGGTTTAATAGACTTCCTAGGAATTTATTTGTCAATCAAACAAACCCTTAATGTGGAAAATGAAGCCAATTATTCATAGATTTGAACTAGTCTTGTAAATTAGCGATTCTTTGATAAGTGTATTCATCTTCTTCTCGGAATGACTTGTGCAGGCTTGACTACATCCTCATCCATGAAACTCTTCAAGTATGCTGAAGAAAACAACTTTGAAGATCTAGAAGGCGTACCTCTAAGAAGGCAAGATTCATTGAAAAACGCCGTTACAACAAGACAGTCTCAGTAAAATTGTGTGATATACATATTGACAGGAAAGTCTCCAAACTGAATGAAATACAATGCTCTGTATACTTGGGACATTGGGCATTCAATTCTTTCCCATTGCATCTAATTATGATCCTCCTATTTTCTTTCCCTTTTGTTTTTTCGGTGTCGGGGAGAGAATGTGGAGTCATGTTGAAATGGTGCAATAGAAGGCAATCTTCTGGTTTCATTGTTTTTGTTCATGAAAATTGTTATTGAAAGGCTTTGAAGCTGATCTCAGCTGCTTCTTCAGAAAGCTGCCTTTTTGTGAAGGAAGTCTCCTAGTATCTTTTTGTTTCTCTCTTCTTATCCTGAAATTCAGTTCATCCATGAATATTAGCTGATGCCTTTGTATGACTGGAGCATTTTGTAAAGAATTTGTATAGGAAAAATCATTTGTCTTTGAGATTATCAGGATTTGTTTTGAGCTAAAAAAAAGGAAGCCATTCCCTTGTTACTTTTTTTCAAGGAAAATAGTGTCCAAGCCCCTTTGAAATCGGTTTTGTTTCCATGGAGTTTGTGAAAAAATCTATGGATGAATTTACTAAAACTATATAGGAAATTGGTGAACACGTTGAAAAAAATAATAAAAAAAAAGAAATTAATAAGTTGATATAAAGAGAAAGAAATTCAATCTTAACCATTAAATTTTTATTCAACGGTCATGATTTGTTCAACTCTACCCATGCAGTTTTTCCACAACTCTATCGAAACTAAATTCCTTTGTGAAATTCAAGCCTTTGTTTAGATTGCCGTATTTAATATATTAAATTGCGTTATATTACATTAAATCATATCATATGAACTTAACAGTTGCGTAGTAGAACCAGCATAAGTATCGAAAAGAGAGTATCATGAACGTGTTCATTATGAGTTGAAACGAGTCAAGATTGTAAGATTTCATGATCAATGGAATGGTATGGAGCTTGCAAAGTACATATTGAAGAATGCATTGGTGCTTGAGAAGATGGTCATTGCAATTCCAAGAGATGGTTGTTTAAGAGACAAGGTTAAGTCCCTGCAACATGTGATCTATATCACTCGTAAATCGAAGACAACAACACATTTACCATATATTTTTGACATATGAGGTCGTTTTTTTGTCAACAGAACTGTTCATGGAAATCGAAGCGGAGATCTTGTAATACTGATATGATTGTTTTTTTTTTCTCTTTTGGGTCATTTCCTTTCAAATGGGTTGGGCTGGGCTGACTCTTCCATGCCCTAAACCCGTTTAGTAAATAGATAAACCCATAGAACGGCCCATTTACTCTCAGCAATAAACATTCACGATTTGTGAACTTTACCAAAAATTTTGAATTTTCACTTTATTTGGTAGGAGAATTCTGTTTACTTGCACTCCCTTTGTTTAGATAAGTTTATCATTGTCATTTTAAATGTTTTAACATTTTTTTAAAATATTTTCCTTATTAAAAATAAATGAAGAAGGCCAAAGGTTTCAAAAAAAAAATCAGTCTTGTATACTTTTGAAAAGTAAACCCAAAAATAAAAATAATTGCCTAAGATTGTCTATGTGTATTTGTAGAGTTTCTTAAAATTTGTATTAAGCTCTAAAATAATAAATTTGTCTAAAGAGAAGAAATAATGTATAATACTACTTTGGTAATGAGTTCTCCCTTTTGGTATTTTTTTTTTTTGAAAAGGTAAGAATTCAATTTTTCGGACAGGCCCGGTACAATTGAGAGACTATGAAAAGTTGAAAACGACAGCTGGAAAACCGACTTTAACAAACTGAAGCGATAATAAAACAACACACAAAGCATATGTTATGTCTCTTGATTATTGCACATATTTTGCCAATGAATTCTCCCTTTAGTGAAAGCAAAATGACCCACGTAGATAATTGATAACATACAACTAATGAATACCCTTTATGTTTTCCCAACTATTAAAGAAGAGAGATTCACCTTTATGGCTTTATGAGATGGGAAAAAAAATTGGATGCTCAATATAATGATCACATCAATCAAACATATCATATAGTTCATAATATCTCATAAAAAGGAAAAGAAGGTAAAAGATTAAAGAGAGTTTGTAAAGTGGAAGAAGACATCATTTTTTAGTCTTTCCAACCTTAGAAGGCCATGGCAAATTTCATTTCACTCATTGAGTCATGCCCAACAAAGCTGACACTTCCAAAGTAAGATGCTTTTGTTTTCACTCCATTCACTAATATTTACATAATATAGTGTAATTGTTGTTCCAATCTAGTATAAAACACTATCTAATGAGATTTTTAACTTCATTTTTTTTTCTATTTTTGAAAACTATTACTCTAATAAATGCATAAATCCAATATAAAAACTTGCACTTTTCTAATTTTTAAAATATCAACAAAATGTTTTCAAAGCGAGATTTTTAACCTATGTAACGAGAATATAGGTTAGAACAACAGTTTTTGATTTAATCTCTCAATGACCGTTAAATATATTATTGATACTTAAGAATGTTTTGTTTTATAACTTATTTAATATAAAATTATATATAAAAGTATTCAAAATTATTGTTCAAAAAAAGGATCAAAATAATAAGTCTCACAAACTCAACTGGATACTTTGTGGCCCCATTTAGTTTCTCCATACATGTCACCAGACACCAGGAGCTCTACGTCCGGACCGAATACTTTGTGACCCAATTTAAATAAAGACCCTCTCAATATCGATTTCTCCATACATATCATCAGGAGAGATTCGACTTGAATCTCCTGAACAACACTCCTTGAGTGTAGAACCACTTTACTATAAGATCAAGTGAGCATTGTTCCCTTCTACGAGATAAAAAAGAATCAAAACAATGAATAATTGAATTATACTTTTTCGTAAAAGCAATGGATTATACTATACACTACTTTTATTTTTCTTAGTTCTCTATCACAACCGGAATGAGAAATTCAAACCTCTATATTTTCATAATGTTCAACTTTTCTTAGGTTATGGAGATGTCATACAAACTAGTTGTGAGCTTAGCTAGCAAGACTCTTACTTTAAGAAATTACCCATAAGATATTCTATTGGAAGATTAAATCTTTTAAGATACATACAAAAAAGTGAAGAAAAAATGTGTATGATTAATGTGTAGTAGTGTGGTCTCAAAAAAAAGCTTAAAATGGGTCATGACTTTGAAAGATTCCCTAGTTCAGCCTTTGGCCCTTATTAGGCCAGTCCACACACCTTTATTTGATCTCTTTTTACAAATCCCAGCCCAATATTCCTTTCTCCTAATTTCAATGCCCTCAAAGTACCCACCTCTTTATATTTAATTCCCAAAATAAGCCCCAAATTTCCACTCTTCACACTTCTTCATAGGGCTGAGCATCGGTTCAAAACTGAACCGACAAAAATCGGACCGAAATTTCATTTAAGGTGAATTGAATTGGTTCGATTTCGAATTTTTGTCGGTTTTAGATAAATAAAATGTTATGCTTTGGAAAATTCGAACCGAAATTTAACCGGAAACGAACCGAAACCGAATTTTAAAAAATTTCTAAACTAAAAACCGAACCAAATAATATCGATTTCGGTTCATCTATCTCCATATATATATCATCTCCCTCCACCTCCATTTTGAACCTCAAACACAAAAGCAAGAAAAAAGCAAAAGCACTAAAACAACAACCAGAAGAATCAATTCTGTTTCCCGCTTTTCAGTTTTCACTCCTCCTTAATTGGAATCACACGCTCATTCAAATCGCTTCCGAGAGAAGAAGATCGATCGTATCCAAAGAAATTGATCGAAGCATAGCTAGCTAGTTAATTAGCATGGAATTGACGGTGCCGGAATTCGACTACGACGAGCTCCGGCGCGCAACCGACGACTTCTCTCCGTCACGAATCATCGGAAAAGGCAGCCATGGCTGCGTCTACAAAGCTCAACTCAAAACCGGCCGTTTTGTCGCCGTTAAGGTGCCTTCTCCCGGCCTCCAATCGCTACAAGACAACTCGAAGATCCAGAACGAAATCGAAGTCTTATCCTCCTTGCCGGAAATTCACCCCAACGTCGTTAACCTCCTCGGCCGAGCAAGGCTAAACGGAGATTGTAAGAGTGATGAAAGCTTGGTTGTTATGGTCATGGAGTTCATGCCGAACGGATCGCTCCACGATCTGTTGCATTTAAACAGCGCTCGCAACGGAATCGCGCCAATGGGGACCACCACCACCACCGCCTGGGGAAAGCGCGTGCAAATCGCGACGCAGATCGCACGCGCCGTCAAGTTCCTACACGGCGCGAATCCGGCGGTGATCCACAGAGACGTGAAGTCGGCGAACGTCCTGTTCGACTCGGAGTGGAACGCGAAGCTGGCGGACTTCGGCTTGGCCGTGAATCGCCGAGTCGAATCGGCGAGTCCGCCCGCTGGAACGATGGGCTACCTCGACCCGAGTTACACGGAGCCGAGTATGCTGAGCACGAAGACCGACGTTTTCAGCTTCGGCGTCGTCTTGCTGGAGATCCTGTGCTGCCGGAAGGCGATCGACGTGTCGAGATCGCCGGCGTCGATTTCCGATTGGGCGATCCAGGTGATGAGCGGTCGAGATCGGGCGAAGCCGGAGAGGCTCTTGTGCGATGATTTGCCGTGGTGGATGAAGAGTACGGTTAGGCGTTTGTTAACGGTTGCGACGAGGTGCGTGTCGCCAGTGGACGGCGAGCGGCCGTCAATTGACGCCGTTTTGACGGAGTTGGAGAGCGGTTGCGTTGTGGTGGAGAGGCCGAGGTTTACGACGTGGAGTTTGTTTCTGAGGAAGGAGAATAAGAGGACGGCCGTGAAGAGGTGTGCGGACACGTCAGCAAACGGCGCCGTTGATAGAGGCGAGCTTGTTGTGAGGAGGCCAAGGGGGAAAATGCTGAAGGAGTTGTTAGATGATGTAACGGTGATGTGAAAAGGTGTGTGGGTAATGTGTATGGCCGAGTTAGAGTTGGACTCAGTGTGGGACTCGGCCATACGAGTGATCAAAGCTTTGGTTCGGTTAATGGTGTATTGGTATATCATTGTAGTAGTTGTATTTACACGAAATTCCTAGGAGTTGGTGGAAAGAGAATATTGCAAGTTATCTTAGTTTTTATTTTTGTTTATAATTTTAATTAGTTTGTAGTGTGGTTCGGTTGTTTCCTTCGTGTGGTTTGTAGGGTAGGGTTTGGTTGGGTCTATCGAGTTCGGGGCTCGAGTCGAAGGGTGGAAGGTCGTTTGGTAACTCAAGTCGATGAGTTAATAATAGCCTTCGAGTATCTGGTCAAGCGGTTAGAATACCAGGGTAGTAGCACAAGACATTCGACTATCATGGACATTGTCATGGATAAAAAAAAAGTTTAGACTATTAGATTGTTAAAATTTATGAATATACTGGTCGAATGAGTCTACTAGGTCGAATTAAAAAAAGTTTAGATTATTAGATTGTTAAAATTTATGAATCTATTTGATCGAATGAGTCTGCTAGGTCGAATTAAAAAAAGTGTAAATTATTAGATTGTTAAAATTTATGAATATACTTGGCCGAATGAGTACTAAATTGAATTGCAGGGGATTTGGTGTGTGTTTAGATCGATCAAGTGGCTCAAAAGTCAAAAGCATCAATTTTTATAACCTTTTAATGTTATCAAAATAATATTATAATAATAAAACATAATAATATTGAAATATACATGATGTAATATATTATATATGTGAAACAATGAAAATACTACGGTTAGAATGCTCTAACGTACAAGTCAGACATTGTCCATGACTTTTCATTGTTTCTAACTTACGAGTCAGACACTGGAACGAGGATGAAAATACTATCGTTACGAATTATCCGAAAAGGAAATTGAGGAGGCCCAAAAATAAATTATGAAAAAAGCCTAATTATAGCTTCATAAGTGCAATTTTGATGGATAAAATCTAGAAAATGAAAATGCATCGTACATATCTCAACACAAAATTATGGATGTGTTTCACGCATTAAGACTGAAGCTTTAGCATTAAGAGATGGTATTAGGTTGGTACAACGAGAAGGGTATGAGAAAATAGAATTTGAAGACGATAACTTACAAGTTATCAAAGCAATCCAAGGCGAGAAATTTTATCCTTGGGAAATTGAAATCCTCATGGCTGATATTCTGATCTCCCTCCTTGGTTTCCAGACGGCTCATGTGCCCAGGGGTGCTAATATTGTGACTGATAAAATCGCTAAACCGAACCACAATCTCCCTGTTCACGATATTTGGAGTCATCCCGAACTTACAGTTTTCAGTCGCAAGGATATTCTAAGACGCCCCCTTAAAGGAAGTCCCTCCTATTTCTTACCTAATCAAAAAAAAAAGTGAAACAATGAATTGGGTCAACCTAATCCATTCGAGTTTTAGATCGGTCGAGCTCAAGTTATTCTTAATCCATTGATTTTCAAGTCGGTTTCAACCTTAAAAACTTCGGGTGAGTCAGTTTAGTTTGTTGAATCAGGTAATATTTTGACGAGTGCATTGGTTTTTGGCCTTGGATCATGCTCTCTTCGAGTATATTGGAACGGCTTCGAATATAGATGAATACATCTCGACCCTTAAACTTATTTGGGATATGGATAAATACATCTCGACTCTTAGACTTTGCACTTGCAAAATAGATTACGTAGATAATTGTAATTAGTTTATCAATATGGGGTAATGGGTTTCTATATTACTTGTTTGAGAAAAATACTTAGCTAACCTCTACCTAAGATTCGTGTGCAAAATGGGTTTCTTAACCACTTTTATATGTATCATGTAAGATATCATGCTGGGGTTGTTAATTTTTCATGTCTTATCATTTAAATATGAACGTCTTTGTGTAGGTATGATAAGTCACAAGTGGATAAGTTAAACAAAAAAAAAAAACTATTTATAAAACAGGGAAAAAAGTAGTGTATTGAGCTAAACATGTAAACATGTTTAGATATTTTTTGGTAACTTTTCAAATCAGCTGACTCATTCAAATTAGACCCAACAGAGAGTGAACATAGTTTTTGTACCTGTCATTCAGAAATTTAAATCCTCACAAGATTCATATTGCATACAAATGTAAGATGATAAAAATTGTGGGGCCGAGAAAGATAACAAATAATTGTACAAACAATGTTGATGCAGAAACCATGGATTTCAACATTTCATTGCATACCAAAAACATAACATAGTTTTTTCCCCAAAAAAATAATTATTTTGAATTGATATGACAGAAATACTGTTTTACAACATTATGTTGCTTGGCAAATCACATTAAATACTTGCAAAAGCACTCACATGGAATCAGCATGCTGCAATACTCAGGTTTCTAAATACTACAAAAGAGATAGATCTCATTGAATGGAAAGTGCCTGATTTTAGGATTGCTACATGGTGGAATAGAAGAAAATGATGACTAACCTGTCTTCAATAACCACCTCCGGAAAGTCATCTTCAATGGGAAAGGATGTCTTTTCTCCATAATGACTACCAGGTGCACAGATTAAGAATACGATGCAGCAAGAAGACGAAGTGGCAACAAAAAGCTGAAGAAGAATCCGAAAAAAAAAACAAATCGAGGGCTTGATCCTTCAACAATGGTTCATCACAATTCAGCAGACGTGGCATTGTGAGGTCAAGGAATATTTTTCCCCAGTAATGACTAAGAATGCAAGTGGAAGAACTGAAAGAGGCGACGTAACCTGAAGAGGCTTCTTCTTTCATCAATTCACTAGACGGTGGCAGTCAGAGATTTTTACATGTGAACAGCATCAGTACTGGAACCGGAATCTTTGTGCTTCAAACCGAGGTTTGCAAACTGAGAATCAAGGTCTTTGCTGGTGGTCCTTTTAAGGGTATTATTATAGGAAGTTTGCCTCTGGTGCATCGGCTTCTGGTTTTGTTGCTGTAGTGGTGGTTGCTGTTGCTGTTTGTATAATGTTCTTAGCCGGGCAATTTCTCTCTCCAACATCTCATGCTCCACTGATAAACAGATACAGATTAGGTTACCCAAAATGAAACTATGTAAACCTCCATGGTCAAAGGAAAGTAAGCTTATGGATCAGATGCTCTGATAAGTAAACAATTTATTAATATGAGTGCTTTTGGACTACGCATTATATTGTATTACAATGTTGTATTTAATGAAAATGTTTGTCATTTTAAAAATCTGGGTGATGATTCATTGTTGAGTTACAAGGTTTGTTATTTGGAAAATGCACATAATGAATCTTTTGATGCAAAGTCTCTTTATTCATTGGCAAGAAATGAGTTGGGCAGTTGGTATTTACAAATTTAAGAAAAAGATTTTAGTGTTTTAGTATTTTAGAAAAATTTAGTGAGTAGAGGGAGTAGTGCATAATCCAACCACACCCTATATCAACATAACCTAATTAACAAGAGACTTACGACGCTTAATGAGCTGCTCTTGGGTCAAGCTCTCGAGTCTCTGCTTCAAGGCTTTGTTCTCCATGCTCAAGATTAGACTTTGCTGGTTAAGAAAGTCCAGCTCAGCCGAGACTTCAGACCCTTCTGCCTGAGTAAGTTATGGATAATGGATAAAACATATCAACAAAGGTTTTCAGTAAATAAGACTACTAATCTGCTTCATTAGCAATAGGACTATTACTTGCCTGTAGTGCCTGTACATTCCTTTCAAGCTCACCTATGTATTGAAGCTTCCGAACCCTTGAGCGTTGAGCGAATTGCCTGCAGATCAAAACATTTAGGATATAATCGTTTCAAAAAGTGGAAAGCATTTGCGAAATGGAAGAAACATAAGATTGAACTCAACTGTTTAGCACGTTTTGAGTCATTTTCAGACGCCATCATAGTATGTGCGTCATCTTTCTTTTCTGGAAAAGGTTTAGCATCAGGAAGACCAGAATCAACATTGTACAGTTTATCAGTTGCAGTCAGAGAAGATGGATCATGTTTCTGAGGATCTGACAATGATCCTGCATTTCGGGAAATGCTGTTATCTCTTAAAGAAGGAAGGGCTCCACGATGTATAGCTGAAGTCAATGGCCATTCCCATGTCTTATTCCTTTGTTTCCCATAAGAATACAGATCCAAATTTTGAGACCTTTGCTGGATATCTTTGTAATGATCCATGTTTTGAGATCCCCACAATTGAGCCAAAGCTGCATTCTTATATTTGCTTTCATCGTGTAATGCCGATGCATAATCCATGTTATTGACACCAGTCATGTCCATGTAAGCAAAGGAGTCACTGGATGATCTCCTATGGCGTCTCTGTACAGGCGACTCTGGCTCATTTAAAAGGTCATCTAACCAGGATGGTTGTTCCTCCATGAGAATGCTTTCTGATGATGTTCTTTGGTGAGAAGCGTTAAAATCCTTAGACCTTGGTATCACTTTTGATGCCAACAAAGGATTACTGTTGTAATCAGAATATGCTGTAGAAGTAGCAGGAAATGGGATTTTAGGAGGGAGCAGTGAGCTTTTTCCTGTCTGGATGATGTTTCTGACATTTGATCCTTTTTCATTTGCCATAACCTTTTGACGGATGCAAATCCTCCACCCAAAGACACCAAATTAACTACAAAACTGTAGAAATGCATCAAATATTGAAGTTCAAAGAAATTAGTTCAAAATTAAACCAAAAAATAAGGGAAACACAAAATCACAAAGTGAGATATCACAACATAAGCATGCCAGCATACAGAACATAATTTGGTTTCTAATGATGAAGGAAGAAAAAAAATCCACTTTCTTGCTTTGTGCCTCTACATCAAGAAGTTTTGTGAAGCAAGCTAAGTTTTCACACTTATACACAAGGAGAATTCTAGCCACAGCAATTATTGCAACCTTAATTTGACAAGAAAGTGATGTTCCTTTCCAAATATCAGAAGGAAAGGTCTTGCACAAAATCCAGTTACAGGTACATTGTAAGTGAAAATTCGCCAATATAGTATAGAAAGGATCCAAATTGTTCACCAAGTGACCAAGAACACAGATTCTTAGTATCTTTATAAGCAGTGAATCTGAAAAATGTGATCAAGTAAACAATTTCTTCTTAATAAAGTTCTCCCCAAAAACCTAGCAAATTAGAAATAATCTGAACACCATACCCCTAAAAAAATTCAATGAAAATGAATTCGATTAAGCCAAAGCGTGTAAATTTCTCTACTCTATTCACAGCCATTCAAAGAATCCAAGTAATCCAAGGAAAGTAAAGCACATAAACAATACGAAACGAAACCTAGGTAAATAACAGAAAGTTCAACCGAAAACCTAAAATCCATCCGATACTAGGGTTTTGGATCAATCCATGGCGTAAAACCAAGAAACTCACAACAGATCTAGCAATGTGAGTTACCGGGAGTGCGCGCACCGAATTCGAGGAGGAGGCGAGCAAACGGACGCAATGTAGCAAGCTGAGAGCGGAAGATCGTGAGGAGATTGACTTGTTCTACGCAACTAACTTCTCTGCTTACTGAGCTGTAATTTGAGTAATGTAGAAAGCTAGAAAGGGGCTAAATAGGCTGAATTATTGGAGTTAGGCAGCCATGGGAGAATGATAGTAAGATAATGTTAGGGAATTTTTGCTTGTTTGTTGTAGCCAATCTGTATTTACAGGGAGGAAGTGGAGAGAGAAAGTACAAAGATATGGAGATGGAAGGGGGAAACAGGCTGGATGGGACGAAGGGTGAGTGTGTAGTGCTGGTGGTGAGTGGTGTTGTACGCGGAGTTTTTAGAGGAAATTGGCCAAAACGAGTCGTTTTGATCCCGGAATCTTGCAAGTTGCAAGTCCGGTTGACTTGGTAATATTTAATTAATAATATTGAATGAATAATGTAGAATTTTTCATTTTAAAGTGATTTAATATGATATATTTATGGTTTTATAATATCCAATTGTTTTGTATTCGACTTATATTTTGTTTTAGGCCTCACATAGTTAAGGTTGGATGAAAAGGGTCTCTTAAAGTGATTTAATTCGACTTATATTTATGGTTTTATAATATTTTGTTTTAAAGTGATTTAATTTGATATATCTAGTTAAGGTTGGATGAAAAGGGTATCTCTCTTAATAGGCCAAACATTTTATTTTCCCCATTTGGTTAGAGGGTGACAAAAGTAATCATATTTGAAAAATCCTACTTACAAATGTGAGAGTTATTCGAGTTTAAATGGGCTAAATTTTAATCAGTTTAAATGTAACAAAAACGATAAAATCTGATTGTTCACCTTGATTAAAATGTCTTTTACAGAAAACTTGTACATCGCACTCAATGAATTGGCCATTGAAATAATGGTAACTATTCTCTAACTTCTAGTGACCCAAATAGCAATCTCATGAACACTAAAAACAAGAAGTAGAGAATCAACAAATTGAATCCATTTAACATGATTCAGCATGCCCATAGATGCCTATTTCCTACAGCTCAGTTGTGTGAAAAGCTTACCATGAAACTAAACTTCAGACCATAACTTACCATTATTTGCTTGGCCTTAAACCAGTGACATACATTATGGTTCAATATCAAGTAAACTGTAAACTTCAGATGTAATTTCTTAGTACATGATAACCTATTACATATCAATACACTCAATAAGACATCAGCAAATGCAAATCTAAGCATATAGAGCATACAAATGTAACTACACTCTATGTTACCTTAAAAACTCTAATAGTACATCCTTTTCGTTTTGGGTCAGAAACTTAAGTGTTTCCCTGTGTCAGTGTCATTTCTGTCTCACCGTTTCAGAAGAGCTTGCACTAGGCACAAGCCAACTAGGAGGCGGCGGCCAATACAATTTCCTAGAAACCCTGTCCATCGCCATTCTTACCGCTTTACGGTTATCCAAATGATACACACCAGCCATATCATCATACACATGACTCTCACTATCATCAATAAAGCACCAATCAGCCAAATACACACAATTTCCTTCACATCCTTTGAAATCCTCAGCAAGAACACCAACAGATACATCTTCGCCCAAGAGAAAAACCTTGTCCTCCAAATCTCCAACACAATAATCCCAATTACCATTGCACTTGTTGAATTTATAAACCATCAGTGCAAAGTTGACCAACGTCTCCCATTGATCCGAGCTGTCATAGAACTCGGGTCCTCGACCATATGACTTTGACACCAAATACAAATCCGACTCGCATTCCACCAGACAATTTTCTTGCTCTGCAGGATAATTGGCAGCAGATAAAGCTATCGCTTTCATTTCCAATTCGGAACTGAATTCAACAAGCACTCCTTTATTATCAATGGCGTGGCATTTTCCATCATAGAGAATCATGTCATTGATTTTATGACCTTTGGTATCTATAGAGGTCCAATTCTCGTCCCCAAACTTCCAATAATTCATTTTCCCACAAAGGCCTAAAATCAGAACAGCAAAATCACAATCTGCCATGTAATTCAGAAGAGTGATTACCTTCTTGACAGACTCCGAAGCCTCTACATCAATTGAAGAGCCCTCGTGATTGAGCTCTTTAAGCTAATATGACTTGGAAATCTCACAAATGTGATAATCGAGAAGATGAAATTGTGAAATCTCACAAATGTGATAATAAATTAGCAGGTGTGAAAGATGAAAACCAATTTGCAACCCATGTAAAAAAAATGAAATTGTGAATACCACGTGGTCCAATCACAACGTTCTGGACATGTACTGGGTTGGGTTGTTGGTAAGAGGATTTGCACTGACAAATTATTCACCTCGTCGACACAGATTAGAAACCAACCTAAACCTCTTCAACACCCTCTTCGATTCCTACATGAAAATCTCTTCAAATTTTGCTTCATCTGTTCTTTTTATTTTTCTTTGATAGCAAGCAAAAAAAACTTTGAAAAAAATGAGTATCACCTCCACTGTTAATCTTGCTGCAGGAAAAATTGGGGAGCTTTTGGTTGAAGAAGCCAAGTTGTTGTATGGAGTGAAAGGCCAAGTTGAGAAATTGAAATATGATCTAACCATGATGAACAGCTTTCTCAAAGACATGGATGAGGAAGTAGTCGATGAACGGACTTGCACCACCATCACAGAGATCAAAATATTGCTTATGATACCGAAGATATGATCGAGTCCTACATCTTTGAAGCTAGTTCATCAGCAAATAAGAAGAAGGTAGACTTGTTCAAAAGGTACTTATGCTTTTGTAGCCCACTTTTACACGCCATCAAATTGGATCTGAGATTGAAGCCGTCCAAAGGTATTTATGCTTCAATCTCAGATCCAATTTGATGGCGTGTAAAAGTGGGCTACAAAAGCATAAATAACTTTTGAAATAGTCTACCTTCTTCTTATGTGCTGATGAACTAGCTTCAAAGATGTAGGACTCGATCACATCTTCGGTATCATAAGCAATCTTCCTGATCTCTTTGATGGTGGTGCGAGTCCGTTCATCGACTACTTCCTCATCCATGTCTCTAAGGAAGTTGTTCATCATGGTTAGATCATTTTTCAATTTTTCAACTTGGACTTTCACTCCACACAACAACTTGGCTTCTTCAACCAAAAGCTCCCCAATTTTTCCTGCAGCAAGATTAACAGTGGAGGTGATAGTCATTTTTTTTCAAAGCTTTTTTTTTTTGCTTGCTATCAAAGAAAAATAATAAGAACAGTGCAAATCCTCTTATCAACAAGCCCACCCAGTACATGTCCTGAACGTTGTGATTGGACCACGTGGTATTCACAATTTCATTTTTTTTACTTGGGTTGCAAATTGATTTTCATCTTTCACACCTGCTAATTTATTAGCTCTTTCTCCTCTTTTGACCACTCAATTTACTCTTCTAGTTTCAGTTTCTGTTTTTTTTTTCTAGTATCTTCCACATCCCATCTCCCACAACTATATAATTACCTTAAATTTACATTTGAGATTGAAGGCAGCTCGGGCCGAAAAATCTTATTATTAAAAAGAACTACAAATCTAATGCTAGCAACTATGAGATTCATTTAGGAATAGATAACATCATTTGATTATTAATTGTGCAAAATTACACCTATAGGCCTTAAAGTAGCTATATTCATCGGCTAAGTTTTGCAATCCAACCACATCATCAAGAATTACATATGAAATTCAAACAAGGCGAAACATATGCATTTCTTTTCCTCATTTAAAATATCACAACTACGAAACAGTTTTGCATAAACACAAAATCTTGACTAAATTATGGTTTAGTAATACCCTTTAAAAGACTTTATCCTCCCAATATACGAGCAAAATTATATATGATACTCACATTTATTTGATAGTAACATGAAAATTCATTGGTAAAGCATAAGAAGGGACAACCTTACAGCGTCAATTCGAAGAGCTTCAACCAGACATAAGCCACTTAGGGGGAGGCCTACATAATGCACGACCCTGGTCCATTTTGATGATTAAACTTCGACGTTCATCCAAATCATGTACACCATACTGCATTTCCTTGTCACGGCGATCAGAAAATAACTGGTTAGGCGACAGATACACACAGTTTCCTTTGCAGCCTCTAAAATCCTTTGCGGAAAGGCCAACCGAAACATCTTGACAAAAGACGAACACCTCGTCTCCCAAGTGTTTGATATACTCCCATTCATCACCCATTTTGAATATCTTCATCTCCAATGGCATTTCCTTAATACCCTCCTCATCAATAGTATTGCTGTCTTCATCAGAATTATTACCCTTACTCTCATCATAGAATTTTGAAACCACATACAGATCTGACTTGTATTCCACCAGATGGAAATCATACTGGTTACAATCCAGTGGTAAAGGAGGCAGATGAGTCGTTTTCAGGTTGAAATCGGAATCCAGAAACATAAGAACACCTTGGCGACTAATGGCATAACATTTTCCTTCATACAGAACCACACCATTAAATCTAAAACCAAAAACGGGAGTCCAGTCCTCATCCCCAAACTTCCAACAATTCAGGTACCCTTGCTCAACCAAAATCAACACAGCAGAATCACAATCCACAGCAGAACTCCAGAGAACAATCACCTTGCTCACCGACGCCAGCAGCGGCCCTTCACGTTGAGTGGCATTCGTCGAACTCAGACTATAACACTTGCAGATTTCGGAGATCCTAAATTCGAGGAGATTCAAACGCTTCGGAACGAGATCGGGGTGAAATTGGGGCTTTTCGGGAATCAGCGGCGTTAGCAGAGAGAAAGTGTTAGGGTTTACCTCGGAAACCCTGAGCAAGTAGCCGTCGGAAGGATCGCCGGCGTAGGGACCGAACTCCGGCAGAGAGATACGATAGAGAGTGCTGTAATTAACGGAGTAGTGGCTCACCGTGCGAGCTCCGGAGCAAAGTGGAGGCACCTCGAGGGGAAATGCAGACGGCTTGTAACGACGGCGGACGGAAGAGCGCCAGGATGAGCAGACGGATCGGAGACGGATGATATCGACATCGGAATTGAGGATTTTCGCTATGATCAAGAGGATATCTATGGGGAGACGACTCCACTGCTCAAGCGCCATGAGAGAAACCGGAAACGAAGATGAAGTGTGAATTTCTGATTCGATAATTTATACGGGTACAAAAAATGTACGGATCTGTGACCGGGTAGCCCGAATGATGAAAAATCCATATTCTCATTGTAGTTGGGCCGGATTTAGGTTGGCCCATGTACATTAATATACGTTTTAAAAAATGAGAATGATATTGTTATACAAAATGATTTTTTTGATCGAATTCTTATACAAAATGGTTGTCACGTTAATTCGTCTATATTGATAGATAATTATTTTCATTATTTTACGAGAAAAATAGTATATGTTGATTAAAAAAAATACATTTGGGTCTGTTAAGTTGAATATTGGACAAGGAAAAATGTACCTACTAAAGTACTAAGTGATCGTCAAAAAATAAGGGTAATTTACAATAAAATTTCAGTGATGTTGTCATGCTGATTATAAAGTGTTCAGTTGATATTAAAATGTAAATGATATTGAATGTATCAGCAGTTCAGCACACATTTATACTAATATTTGATATGCTTAAACATAACTTAGCACAAAAGGAGAAATCTTACAACTTGAACCCAAAGCTACACACATACTACTATACTAAGTAGCAAAGGAGTATATATCACATTCATATATTGAAGACAAGACGAGCAATAAGATATGAAGATGGAGATTTGGAAAATTAATCTAGATCAAAATAATCTGATCGATTTATCCAACAAAGCAAATTCTTCATTCTTCATTTATATGTAATCTACAAGCTGCTGAATCCTGTTCTAATCATCAAGAACCAAGCTGACATTGTATACTACTGAAAACAGTAGGCAAAATATAATACATTGTAAGCCTGGAACAGAACAGCAAATGCAAAGTTCAGGACTTTGGCAATCTTGAGGCTTGAAAGACTAGAGATCATCTATACCAAAACTGTAACACCCCGTCTTTCGACGAGGCGCTACTAGGGAATAAACCTTACAAGGTACTATTATTTAGGTTGACAACTACACTGTAGGACCTTACAACTCGGGCACGACGAGAAAACATAATAAAACATCCAACCTTTATTTAATAAAACTTAGAAAAACGTATCATGCATGAATCCCCGAAAATTATAAATAATCAAATACGTCACAACGCCTACTGAAACTGAACTATCTGAACCAAAAAGATAATATCCGAAACAAAATACCAACTCCGTCTAACAAATATTAAAATCAATATTCTAACTAATATAAATAAACTAATATAACCAATCCCACTATGACACGCGCTCTTTACCGCTCCGGCCCGCCATCGTGCCTCGGTTCCTGCACGGCTCCCTGATTCATACCTGGGACTGAAAAATGTTCCCCGAAGGGTCAGCGTCTAATCTACCAAGCTAGAAAGAATACGGAAATTGTAGACGTTTTGAAATCAGTTATCTAAAGTCAGCATACAAATCCACAACCGCAATCATAACTCTAAAGGCCAATACCTAAATTAGTTATATCAGTCACACAAGTCACATACGCATTTACAATCACAATCACACAACAATGCAATTCTTCCTTTGTCCACAATCCGTCTTCCAAGGCGCTCATCACCGCGCCGAGTGCAGAGGCAGGCCCTCTCACTCCACTTCACAATCTCCCTTCTAACTCCGGGCTAAGCCTCCACTGGAGCGCTTGCCAAAAACACACAGATAATAATTTTCATTTGAAGGGGTACGATTTTCCCAGTCCCACGGGTCAAAGTAGCCAACTCTTCCTCAACACCAGCTACAATGGGCCGTGTCGGAAACGGTACCAACACAGAGAAAACGTTTCAAAATAATTTCCGATAAAACATATTTAAAATCATTAACGCACACAACACACAAGGAGTTCAAAACAATTTAAAAGGTATTCGGGACTAGTTCCCAAAATCCGTCCTACAATATCGATACGCAGTTTAACAAGGGAGAAAAGAACCGAGCAAGTCGAAAAACGACTTACCTCGAAACAAGGGATCCTTTTGATGAAGATGGGACTACGATCTCAAATGGAAACGATTCCCTAAAAATTACCAAGGGAAAGATTAATTTAGATACGAGCTGGACCAAACTAACCCAAAGAAAGAGTCACCTTAACTTCCTTTAGACAACCGAACTTCTATAAAAGAATTTCTTAATTAGGGGATATTATTATAAGCTAATTCAAGCCACTTATTATTATTGTCCTATTTATTTAGAAGCACCTAGCCCACCAAAGCCCAATCACATGGTTTCCCACTCCCTTGCCCAAATAGCCCAGCCCAGCTAATGAAATAAATGAAAAAAAAACAAAAACCCAAGCCCACATTCTAGCAGGAAGTTACCCGATCCACATCCGCCTTTCCCCCACTGCTCAATTGCAAACAAGGCAATCCCCCACCTTTTGACTTTTCAAACTGGAGCCCACCCCCTGCTTCTTCTTCAACCCAACTCAACCCCACCTCTCTGGTTCTGTTTTTCCTTTCAATCCCTCCGGCGAGCCACACTGGATTCCCGCCCCTCCTTCTTCTTCGACTTTTCCACGCGGCCCACCCCCCTTCTTCCTGAAGCGAAGACCGCCATTGGCATCCCTGTTCGCTGGCGTCGAAGGAGGCAGAAGCGAGCGGTTCTACCGACCTTGTTCACGGCCTGCCGGCGCCCCCGATAGTTACGCCCTTAAACCCTGCCCGGCAGCATCGCAGGAAAACGGAGACGAACCGTACTCGCCGTCCCGTCCCCCCCCCCCCCTTCTTGACCCGCCTTTCCCGATCAGCCTTGACGCCGACGGCCTGTTCGGATTCGGAACTATAGATTCGATCCTTCCCCTTTCTAATCATCCTATAACCGGACTCTACTCCCGACACTACTCGAAGAAGAAAACAGGAAAAGGAACTCACCGAAAATATGGGTACCGAACTGCCGGCGAGACGGAAATCGTTGGTGGTGGTGCGGTGGTTGTCTGATTTTCGGACTATACTTGGTCGGCTTGATGATTCCCACCGGCTAGGCTCAACCTCCGGATTTCTACGCACACAGGGAGGAGTTGAACGAAAGCTTGATCGAGTTTTTTTTCGGGTTTATCAGAAGTGTTGGGTTGTTTAATATAGGAGGCCTAGATAAGATTCGGATAACTAAAAGTTGATTTTTGATAGATCTTTCTCTCGTGACCAAGCTATCTTTATTTTATTATATATATATAATACGTCATGTAATTAAACATATAATATGTGTATATATCTAGAGCTTTTAGAATGCTGGTATATAATTTCGTGCTTGTCTACGTACGGGTAAGCTACTAATATTTTTATACGGATCATTAAAACGAAATACTTGCAGGTCACGGATTAGAAGCATAATTGATTGTTTGTCGACTAAAGAACCTATTTTTCGGACATAGGAAAAAAAACGAAACCCGGCTATTACATATTACCCCCCTTAATAAAGTTTCGTCCCGAAACTTAGGAATGAACGGAACTGAAGTAAACAAGGAATAATTAAGAGACTACTAGACCTATTGTCAAGTTCTACAAAAACTCCACCAGGCACCTGCAGAAGAAACCTAAGCTACATTATTGAGTGAACAAATCTTAGTTCTTAAAATAACGTCGAAACTACAAGAGAGATAACCGAGGAAGAAAGACCAGGCTCATGCTAACATTTAAGCAAATTGTAATCAACCAAAAAGTCTGACAACACACACTTGGACTTCTCTAAGGGTTCACTCATGAAATTCAATGTGCATTTATTCTTTTTCTCTTTGACAAATGCTAAGCATATAAAGATAGCTTTTAAATGCAAGAAAGTAACTCAAAGCAGCTTGTAGGATGCTAAAACAGAGGACAATTGATGCAAAAATGTAAGCATTTCACTTCAAAATTTAAAATGCAAAGCATAAGAAGGGACGACTTACTATCACTATCATCAACTTGAAGAGATTGAACTTATCAACAAGACATAAGCCATCCAGGAGGAGGCCAACACATTAATGTTCGATCATGGCACATATCCGTGATTCGAATTCTACCTTCAGCCAAATCACACACACTATAGCAAGTGACGTTCCCATTGGCATAAGAAGCAAGGAAATCCGCATGCGCCAAATAGACACAATTGCCTTTACAAGCTCTGAAATCCTCGGCCGAAAGGCCAACCGAAAAAGTATCACAAGAGAGGAACACTGTATCTCCCAAACACCTAATTTGCTTCCAATTACTATTGCACTTCCTGTATATCTCCAAACTCCCTGGAATTTCGGTGCTATCCTCTCTATCAGTACTATCATCCTCATCCTCATCACCATGAACTTCACCTGTTTCCAGCACCACCACGTATAAATCTGACTTGTGTTCCACCAGAAAGTTCTCAAATTTGAGAGAATTCACAGGTACAATAGGCTTAGGAACCGCTTTAAAGTCCAAATTGGAATCAAATGAGTACAGAACACCTTTTTCACTAATGGCGTAGCATTTCTCATCACAAACAACCATATCACCAATCTTAAAACTCTTGGCATCAGTAATTGGAGTCCATTCCTTGTCCCCAACCCTCCAATAGCTCATGTCCCCATCCCAAGACAATACCAAAACAGTAAAATCACAATATAAAGCACAATTGCGTAGAACGATGACCTTCTTGGCAATAACGTCCGTGGCATCGGTGAGAAAACCCTCAAGATCGACGAAATCCAGACGATAGCACTTGCAAACTTCAGTAATCCGATAATCGAGAAGATTCAAGTGTTTGGGGAAAGAACATGGAGGGAAATTGACGATTTTAGGAAACAATGGGGCTTGGAAAGAGAATCGGCTAGGGTTTACCTCTAAAACACTAAACAGCCAGCCGTCGGAGGGATCGCCGGCGCGGGGGCCGTGTTCTGGACGAGAGAGACGATAAAGAGTGGTGTAATTGAGGAAAAAATGGCCAAAGCCAAACAGCAGATGGAATCTGTAAGTGGAGATGAGTGGAGGAACTTTGAGTGGAAAGGGAGATGGCCTCCGGCGAGGACGGATAGAAGATCGCCAAGATGAGCAGACGGAGAGAAGCCGGAGAATGTCGACGTCGGTGTTGAGGATTTTCGCTATTGTTGATAGGATGTCTGGATTGAGTTCGCTCCAAGGTGCAGACGCCATGGAAGAAAGAAGAGGGAGCGGGAACAACACAGGAAAAATGCGCGTCTAGAATCTGAAAAGAAATGATACGGAATAACGGATTTGTTTGAGAGCGGCTCTTTGTTGGGTCCGATTAAAAAAAGAAATAGTTTTAGTTGGGCTCAATTCACATTAGCCCAATTTTGTGATAAGGTTGTTTACTATTTGATCCACAAGTATATCAAACTATGAAAAAAAAAATTGTAAAATAACTATAATCAACGTTATCATGATCGGAATTTTAGGTTGGATCGTTGAGGGTCTTTTGGATCGGATCGTAAGATCGGAACGCTGAATCATAAGATCCTACATTATAACTAAAAGTATGCTAAATCATTTAAGATCCTACTCCATAAGGTCTTACTTGGGATCGTACATCGTTTCGCGTGTTATGGATCGTAGGATCGCTAAAATCGTAGAGTCGGATCGGGATTCTGATAACCTTGTATAATGTTAATCGAATCAATAACATTCAAATCATTATTGCTTTTAATTAACATATTTGATTCCCTTCTATTTGATTAAAAAATATTATTGTTTTCTAATTAACATATTTGATTCCCTTGTAGGTTAAATTTAATATTTGACCCATTGAATAAATGAAGATATATATGACTCCTTTTAATAAAAAATTACATATTTGATTCCCTTCAACGTATGTATTTAGCCTTTTATGCACATTTGGTCATGGATGGACAAAAACAATCAAATTTGAAAAAAAAAATACCAACTAATTTGAAAATCACCTTGTTTAGCTATGTGCTAAAACCTTGTCAGCAATAAGGTTACAATTTTTACAATCTGTTATTTATTGGTAATGATGTTAGATTAATCAATAAAGCATGTGGTAATTTCAATTGAGAATATGTCAAGACTATAACTTCTAAAGATCAAAACATCAATCTTATGAGCACTAAATGGAACAATAACAAAGAAAGCATCATAAATTCCATCCCATAACATGATCATTCATAATGTTCTCCCAGATACAAAATCACACACTAAAGATTTGAACATCCTATTTCTAGTTCAAATGGTCCATTGTATTTGGTGTTTCTAACTTCATACACCCACAAGGCCACAAACATGCACATAACTTTTTCATGTCAACAACAGATCAGCTAATCATCAAAAGTAGTAAATCTAAATTACAAGCTTGGAGCTTGAAAGATAGCTAAACATCATCAAAAGGTAGCACATTATAAGCTTGGAGCTTGAAAGATAGCTAAACATCATCAAAAGGTAGCACAAAGCCACAACCAACCAGTTTATCATTTGCAGCAGATATTCAAGCATGTCGAAACGCCTGCAAGAGAAAACATTCCAAAGTAGTTATAGTTACTTGAGATATTAAGTGAAACTCTTCAATGATGCAAACCTTCATAATATAAAACACTGAGGGTTAACTCTATCCCTTTGAGACTATTCACTAGCAGGTAGAGACTTAATGAAGTCAGCTTTAATTGAAATTTCAATATCAAAAATCAATGGCAAAATCTTGCATTCTAGTTTGAAGTTAATTTCAATACAAATTTAAGTAAAGAGTGAGAAGTTACCTAGTGCATTAGCCAACTAGGAGGAGGCCAATATAATTTCCTGGAGTCCTCGTTCGCTTTCATTTCCACTGCTTTACGGGTATCCATATGATAGATAATAGCCTTATCGCCATACACTTGACTCTCATTGAGATACACTTGACTGTCATCGGTGTCATGAAATATGAACTCAGACAGATAAACACAATTTCCTTTGCACCCTTGGAAATCCTTAGCAGAAACACCGACAGATTCACCATCATCACTCAATAAGAAAACCTTATCCCCTAAATCTTCAACACAATCCCAATCACCATTGAATTTACTCAGTTTCAATTCATCTAAAAACCAACGAACTGGTCAGGGTCCTACGCCAAATTTCTTGGACGCCACGTACAAATCTGAGTCGCATTTCACCAGAAAATGTTCACCATGATCACTACCAGCAGATGAAGCAACCACTTCCAATTGCAACTTGGAATTTAAAAGAAGAAGCTCTCCTTCACCATTAATGGCATAGCATCTACCATTAAAGAAAAGTACATCTTGGATTTTATGATTCTCGGTATCCATAGTTGTCCAACTCTCATCCCCAATCTTCCAATAAATCATCTTTCCTTCAGATTTCAAACACAAAGCTAGGAAATCACAATCCACTACGTAATTGAAGAGAGCGAATATCTTTTTGAAACTTTTGATCACCAGTGCGTCTGTGGGAAGACCGTCGCAACTGACACCCTCAAGCCTATAGGACTTGGAAATCTCAGAAATCTGATAATCAAGCAGATTTAAGCGATTTGGAACGGTATCCGGAGAGTAGAACAACTTCTCAGTGGTCAAAGGGATTAGGAGGGAGAAAGTGTTAGGGTTTGAAGACATTGAAGCTGTAAACATCCAGCCATTTGAAGGATTTTGTGGTGATGATAGACGATAGAGAGTATCCTCGTGGAGTTTAAAGAATCCGTCCGTTGCCTTATAGCAGCCCTTTCTTCTATTAAAGCAGAGCAGTTCATTGAGCATTGGAGGCAATTTGAGAGGGAATGTAAATGGCTTTCTCTGAGGAGGCGGGGAGAGAGAAGATCGCCATGGCGAGCAAACAGATCGAAGACGAAGAAGGTCGATTTCAGAGTCGGCGTGTTTGGCTATAATATCCAAGATGCCGCTTGGGAGATCGCTCCATTGCATCGGCGCCATTGACGCTCGCTTCAAATGGCCTCAGTAAGTTTCAGAATCTGAACACCAAATTCCTCAATCAATTCGAGAAATCAAAACAATTGATGTGATCAAAAAGCATTTTACGAACTAATTGCAAACACAACGCCATAAATTCTTCATACTACGAAAAAAACGAAGCTAAACCTCATGAATCAGGACTCGGAAGAAAGGCAAGCAACGAATTATACCAAAACTAAAAGAAAAAATTAAGCACGACTACTAAACAGCAGAAATTAGCAAGAAGATGAAACTCACCGGGGGAGAACGACGACGAATTTGAGCGAGATAATTTGAAAAATGGAGCAACGTACAACTCGAGGTGCAGAGGATAGCTGGGAGAGTGGCGTGCTTTACAAGCCAACTTCTCTTCTCAGACTATTGAGCCACGGCCTACACTGGCTACGGGTGAAGTGATGGTGGCTCCTGACAAAATGATGGTGATAATGTGATATAGTACTTCACATTTATCAAATCACTAAACTAAATTAAAGTTAAATTTTTTCTCCTTTTAAGATAAACTATCACTTATTTTATTTATGAAATAAACTATGTTTTATCTAATTTCCTAACATATGCAAAGGGCTTGGTTAAAGCATCTTGAAATATAAAAAAATATTCAACACAAACCCATCTTAACCCGCCTCAAAACGAAACCCTTGTAACTTTGTTCTGTAACTTTGTTCTTGTAACTTTGTTCTATAACTTTGTTTTACAGTTGGTCTAGTGGTAAAGTGGTGCTAGACTCTTTAAGTGTTGTACAGGAGGTTCGAAATTCGAATCTCACTGGCAGCATGAATGGAAAAATTGATATTGAGAGGGTCTCCCCCAAAATGGGGCCACGAAGTACCCGGTCCGGATGTAGAGCGGTGTCCGACCGATCGAACCGGGGGAGCCCAAAAGGCAAGACCAAAAAAAAAAAACTATGTAATAATAAAAATTTTGATCTTGTACATTGCTTGTAGGAGTCGAAACGGAAACCTCATATTACTATCAGAAAGTCTAAATCATTTGACTAAAATGTCCGAAACACATGTAACAATAATAATTTAATTTAATTAAGATGCACCAATATTGATATAAAGACTCAAGACTGCATAAAAAGTCAGAGCTTGAATATGCACCCCAAATAAATTTCTAAAATAACTTTTTTAATTTAAGGCATAGAATTCAAAAATAATTCGCCTAAAGCCATTATTTTCCTAAATTAAAATGTACAAGCTTAGGCAAAAAAGCGATTATTAAATCTGGTTACCGTCAAAGGGTTTATCACACATTAATAATGATCAATAACCCCAAATTGGAAACCAAAACAAAATTATTTTTCTATATTGAAATAGATAAACCTTAAAAAAATAATTTAAAATTACTAAATAATTATACTTTCCAACTTTGAATTATCATTTTGTGCGTGTGCCCACTAGAAAAAAAAACGACGGACCCAAAAATATTTTCCTCTATTTTTTTGGTGCAATTTTAATGGTAAAATACTACCTATTTTTTGGTGGAAGGTAGAATGTTATGTTATGTTGATTAAACTCATGTTCAATAGCAAGTGCTCAAGTGCATGTTCAATAATCTCATACGTGCATGTTCACTAGCCCTTCAGTAGCACATGCACATGAAAACTACCCAACTAAGCTAACAAAACGATGTTCCAATTCTTTATTTCGTAGAAATCCAATTACCCAAATATTTCCTTGCTTCATAATTTCTCAAAAATAATATTTAACCAGACACAAACTTAAGAAAATAATAAAACACATTTCTACTGATACACTAATCATAGGGTAATTCAAACTGTTTTTTAGCTTCATTTGCACATATTGTATAGTTCCTTAACAGTGTAACTTTATACAGATTATCTTCCCTGTGCAAAGCAAGTAAAATGAAGCTGAAAAAGCTCAAAAACAAAGCAGAGGAGAAATCAGGTAGGCAAGACGAATTATAAGTAAAACACTAGAAAGAACAGCACATTCATTAAGTTCATTCAGATCAAAATATGCCCTGACTTGCGCTCTAACAATTCATAAACCTTCATATACATGCCAAGACTACGAGAACATATGCTCAGATCATAAGGAGACCCAACGGGTCGTGAGTTCTATCTACTATGACTGGTTAGATCAATATAGTCTGAAAAATATCAACAAAATAGCCCAGAGCAGACAGGAAAGGTTACCAAAAAGACTAAAAGATCAATGATCATCTCAGAACTTGCCAAAAAGCCCACCTAGCACCTGCATAATAAACACAACAGTTAACATATTGAGCTAAAAAAATCTTATTATTAAACAGAACTTAAGAACATACTATGAAAGCGAAAACTAAGAAAGAAAGACCATACTAAAGCTAACAATTGAGGGCATTTCACGAGGACGCTGGGTAAATAACCATAAGAGCCTAAAAATAACATTGGACTGCACTAATCATCACATAAGTACAGGCAAAATTGATTCAGCTAGATTCTTATATGTGCATTTCTCCTCTTTGATGAATAAAAAGCAAATGATAGCATTTAAATGCAAGTATAACATGCAAAGCTAAAATGGGACAACTTACAGAGTTACAATCATCATCTCAAAGAACTTGGAAGCATCAATTGTCTTGGGCAATTTTCAAAAGCCACTCGGGATGAGGCCAATACAATGTACGACCTGGGGGGACGGTTTTCAAAGCTGAAGTCGTATCTCCATCCAAACAATAGACGCCGCATTGAAGAACTTTTTCCTCTTGGACACCCTTCATTAAGGCAAAGTAATCTATGTGCGCCAGATAGACACAATTCCCCTCAGGGCCTCTGAAATCCTCTGCAGAAAGACGAATCGAAACATCACCAACAGAGAGAAGCATCTGATTTCCCAAATCCTTGATCTGCTTCCAATCATTGTTGCACTTCTTGAATATCTTCAACTGTAACGGAGTTGACGAAATATTTTCGGTACCCACATCATTGCAAACCTCCTCCTCATCTTTACTAGTGAAATCACAGATTTTGGACACCACATACAAATCTGGCTTATGATTCTCCACCAGATAGTTATCACATTTGAGATGTTCCACTGGTAAACGAGGCATAGGAACCACGGTCACGTTGAATCTGGAATCGAATGAAACAAGCACGCCTTCACGGCCAATCGCGTAGCATTTTCCATCACACACAGCAACATCAGTAATCTCATAATGTTTGCAATTGATGGGAGTCCAAGCCTTATCCCCAAACTTCCAATAGCTCATCCCCATATTCCAATACAAAGCTATAACAGCAAAATCACAATCTTCTGCATAATTCCAGAGTACAATGGTCTTCCTGACAAAAAAATCCAAATAACGGCCACGCCCCTCATCATCGAAAACTATCAGACTATAGCACTTTCAAACTTGTGTCATCCGATGATCAAGGAGATTCAAGTTCGAAATAGTCCCGGCAGGATAGTCAGCCATACGAGAATACATTGGGGATAAAAGTTGGAAACGATTAGGGTTTACCTCCAAAACCCTAAATAGCCAGCCCTCTGAAGGATCGCCGGCGTGGGGCCCATATTCCGGCGGCGAGAGACGATAAATCGTGGTTTCGCTGAGAAAGTAGTGGCCGTCGCTAGGCAGAACACCGGAATAAGGGATAAGTGGAGGAACTTCGAGCGAGAAGCGAGTTGGCCTCAGGCGAGGACGGACAGAAGATCGCCAGGATGTGCAGACGGCGCGTAGACGGAGAATGTCGACATCGGTGTTGAGGATTTTCGCTATCTCTGATAAGATGTCTTGATGGAGATTGCTCCATGTTTCGGGCGCCATTGTAGAGAGGGGTTGCTAGCTTTGGGAGCGGGAATTCGGGAAATGAAGGGATACGCGTTTAGAAGCTGAAAAGAAAATGACTCGGATCTTAATGGGCCTAGTAAAATGGCCCACTATTGTTTACACTAATATATCAGGTGTTGAATTTTGTGAAAATTGAGCATCTAATACACAAAATTATTACAAAAATTAGAATTGGATTGAATGCTAAACAACCTTACCACGATTCCTCATTTTATGAAATTTATTACTTATTATAGCATGGTTTACGAGTCGGGTTACGGGTTGACCTGTTTGACCCGGTCAAAAAGGGTTAAATTTGACCCTTTTCGACCTGTTTTGACCCATTTGACCCGTAAACTTTTATTTAAACATTTCACTAACTACAACAATAAATTTTTTTTAACATTATGGGTCAATCCCGTAACCCACAAACTAAAAAACTTCGACCCGTAAACAAAAAACTGACCCATAACCTATAAAATTACAGGCGGGTCAGGTCGGGTTACGGGTCAACCCGCCCATTGGACACCCTTAACGTTAACGTTGCCTAAATCTATATTACTATGTAATGTTGTTGCTAACAAACAGTTTCACATTTCAATTGGAAAAAAGATTCTATTATGCAGCCTATTTTCAGCATCTAAGTATATATTAATATATACATATAACAATGTACTAGTGTAGTGTTATGTGATGGTTCAATGAGTTGCACCAGCATAATTGCTTGAAGGTGTGTTCATGCCGGTTGATGTGCTTCTGTTAGAGAGCTTTTCAAGTTGCCTTCTTTTCAGGCGGCTCTTGATCTCGTCTTCCTTCTCATTGGCGAACGAAAGGAAATGTAATACGCGAGAAGAAGAAGAAGAACTAGATCCACCTCCAGCTCCTCCAAGTGGGTTTTGATTCTCCTCATCAAGATCGCGATAATGTTGAATGAACTGCTTGACTACGAGAAAGGCGTATACGAGGAGGGAGAGGAGGCAAGCCAGGCCACATATAAGGAAGAGTCCCCAGAAGCTATTGAGCTCCAATCTGTCTACTGAAAGCTTTGTGTCTTGTGAACTACACGCGCTGCTTTTGAGCCACTTGTCATGCATCCTTTGTAGCTCTCCATTTTCAGATAGCTTCAGCAATGCTGTTGACATGTCCACCGCTAATTGGGAATCGCGTGGGAAAGCCTGTTGTAATCAAGCCACATATGAAGAACATTGTTAAACCAAACTTCTACAAGAGTTCTTTGTGCTAGTGTCATGGATCCTTTGTATATAATATGTGTGTGTGCACAATTTCAGCAATTTGGCATTCAACAGATATCATCATCATAGACCCAGTGTAGTTCCACTTAAGCGAAATCTGGGGGGTCAAGATGGAGGCACCCCTGGCTTAACGCAGAGGGGGTGCACCCGGAAAGACCCAAGGAAAACTAAAATTCAGCTACGTGACAATGATAACTGAATCTAGTTAGAATGCACCAAAATTGATATAGGTGTTATATACATCTCAAAGGCATTGTATTATAAGCCAATGAGCATAAGGATGCGCCCCATTAACAAAGGGCTCTTAACTAAGCAAAAAAATGAGAGATACTTACAAAGCCCCAGCCATTTTTGGTGAACTCTTGACCCACAATGGTGAACTCGCATCTGGTGGCGAGGAAAAGTTCCATGTATGCTTGTTCATCAACTATTGCAGCAACGCCGCCATTGTTGGGGCCTTTCTTAAGGGCATTAGCATATTCATCTGCAGAGTTAAGAGGAATGAGCCTTGACTTGTCAATGCCTAGCTCATAATGCAAATAGCTGCGCGCAAACGAGCCTTTCTGAAACCCAATGGGTTCATTGCTTGTCCTTAAGCTGTCAATGCCTTTGACAGGAGAAGATAGTTGTTGCACTGTAAGGATTGAAGTTAAACTCGCAGTGTAACTAGAGTTGATTATCAACACTACAAACAACCATATGATTAAAACCATTCGACCCAATGTGCTCACGGTGTTTTCTCCTGCACAAAATAAGTAAAAGACTGAATAAGTTTATGGTATACTATACATGAGCATATCAAGCAAGTGAATTCTTTACTTACTATGAGAAAAGAACATGGTTGAAAAGCTGAACCATAGAATTGTGACGATTTGTTTTCGTGGAGGACCACGAAACTCATCGTTTATCCTGTGCTCTAAGATCCAAACGACGGCCCCAACAGTGAGGAATGACAAAGCTGTGACAGACCACATCATCGGCGTGAATGGCTTCAGAAATGCCCAAGCATTAGTCTTCTGGTTCTTAACAGGAGCCACAACCACTAGGCCTGATTCGATATATGGCTGTGTGAAATCCGCAATCCTTGTTCTGTTAGTGGTGATTGCAATGTCCCCAATTGCAGCATCAAAGTCCTATGTACAAGTAGTATAAAGGACAATTAAGATCAGACTTAGCAATGACTTTATATACCTTATATACTATAACCAACCATGCTTATAGTGAGTCATCATCATCATCATCAACATCATCATCATTGACCCAGTGAGGCTCCGCTACAGCGAAATCTGGGGGATCAAGATGGGGGTACCCCTGCCCAAGGGAAAGGGGGTACGCCCGATAGACCCAAGAAAAATTGAAATTCAGCTATATGACAATAATAACTTAATTTAGTTAGAATGCACCAAAATTGATATAGGGACTAAATCCATCTCAAAGGCAATGTATAAAAGCCAATGAGCATGAGGATGCGCCCGTAACCATCCTTATAGTGAGTGTATAGCATAATTTTACACTTACCCCTGCATTTAAATTCTTTACAAGGCGGTTGATACTTGGGTTGACATGGCCATCTCCAAATGGAATCAATGTATATGGAACAGCATAGGGCAACAGGCTCAAAGCAGCAAGGAACACATCAATGCAGTATCCATCAAATGTATTTGTGCTTGGAGAGTACTCAATAAACTCGCGATAATCAACTCTATAAGGGACTCCAATCCTTAACCGCCTGCCATTGTTTGGGAAAACCCATCCACGCGGCTTTTCTATCACTTGCCCTGGCCATATCACACTGAGTAGCTCTTGAGTTGAGCTGGAGAGATTAGCTGGTTGAGTGTAGAAATCTTCAGGCGGCTGAACCGATAACCCAGAATGGTTAGACCAATATCCAATCCTTCTGTGTCCTGTACCAATCACATTGATGATCTCATATGCAGGGTGAATGAGATCTCTATTAGAGTTGAATTCAACAGCGCCAGTCAATCCAGTCATGTTTGTCTGCATTATGAGCTTAAGCAGCTGATTCCCACCATCAAAAATGCTCATTGAATCAAGATGCAATTTACCTCCTCCAACATCATTCAATCTTGAATCAGGCGAGAACGATAGATTCCCACCTTGATCAAAGTATGTTCTAAGTGCCCGGGCAAGCAACAAGACCGTGTCATAAGCATAGAGGCCGAAAGCATTCAATCCAAGATTTTCCTTATGAGTCAAATTCTTCCACCTAGATATGAAATCTCTCTTTAGATGTGACTCGGGCGTGTGCATACGAAAAGTTATAACTCCTTGGATATGGCTTGTGTCAACTGGAGAGAGAGGGGAATTGGTATCTAAGATATTTGTAAGCCAGTTTGTTGCAAACCAAACATACCCACTTCCCATCATGTCCAAGTAATGTGCCACATCAAGTACTTGCAATCCATTGCTGTTGTAAGTATGGAGAACCAGGACCCTGGATTCTGTCATGGCTACCTTAATAAGCACATTTGTAATGTCATCCCTGGTTACAACAGGGTTCATAGCTGCTTTATATGTTATCCTGATGCGCTTCTCGCTCAATTTGTCGCCTAAAGCGAAAATCCCATTCCTTCCATACTCATCATCAATGTAGATAGCAACCACTTCTCTCCATCCATAGTAATCGATGATGTCGGCAATGGCAGACATTTGGAAGAGATCGTTTTGGGTGGTCCTCACAAAGAATGGGTACTGGAAAGAAGAGAGTGTTGGGTCTGTAGATGCAAAGGAAAGCAATGGAACTTGGAGCTCACTTGAAATGTGGGAAACTACATGACCTAGATCTGAGTTTTGAGGTCCGATTATGGCCACCGTATCGCGTTCCATGAATTGCAAAGCTAAAAAAAAATCAAAGCTTTTGGTGATTAACATGCGAAAAATGATGCAAAAATACATAGTACAACAACAATCACTATTCTAAAAATCCATTCTAGGTCCGTTCAGGACCGCCTAAGAAACCGTTCAAACCGTCTAAAATCAAAGCTTTTGGTAATTAACATGCGAAAAATGATGCAAAAAGACAATACAATAACAATCACAGTTCTAAAAATCCCTTCTAGGCCCCGCCTAGACATTGGAAAGTCCTAGCCCGCCTAAACTGGTTGAATGGCGTATTGTCTAAGTTCAGGACCGCCTAATAAACCGTTCAGGCCATCTAGGCACTAGGCGGCCATGTTCGCCCAGGGTCCGCCTAGCGTTTTTTAGAACATTGATAACAATGAATAGAGAAGGTTTGATGAATACCTTCAGCAATACCAAGAAATCCACTATAAGCACTGTCTTTCATTATAATGTTGAGTTTGGTTCCACCAAGAACATCTTGGTTGGAATTCACATCATCAAGAGCAGCTAACATGGCAACTCTGGCCACTTTACCAATAGTGGAATTGAATGGGAAGAGGGCCCCAACATTCACAACACTGGGTCTCATAGAAACACTTGAATTTGATGATGCCTTTGCTTGTAAACAACAATTGTGAGTAGCAAAGATCACCAAAAACCAAATTACCAATCCCATTTTGGATTCACCAAATTCCCTATACATGCCTTTCACTTTTACTTATCTCCCTGCAAACAAGAACCAGATTGATAGCTTTTAAGGAGGACAAGAATGCTTTTATTGAAATGGACAGGATTGTACTTTAAAAGGAAACATGGAGCAATATGCAAAAGAGACCAAAACAAAGTTTGGATTTTTCAAAGGTAAAAGGACCTGATTCTAAAGCATACTCTCTCAAGCTGGCTTGCTCTTCACATTCAAGGGCATCTATAAAGACCTGTCTAGCAAGAAATCCCAATTAATGGATAAAGGAAACCCAATTAATTGAATGGAGTTGAATTTCACTTAGTTTTAACAACAACAACAAAAAGTCAGTTCACTAGAGAAGAAGAAGAATTGTACCTTGCCACGTTCTTGGTCAGAACTCAGAAGCTACAATGGCTGAGATTGAGTGGAGCCATGGAGGGTATTTTGATTTGTGAATGGAGAAAGGAATAAAGAAAATGCCAAAACCAAGAGCATGAATGATTAGTGTCTTATAGTGGATGGGTTCACCTATTCATTTATTACGGTAGCCATGACAGAATCTATGTGGGCTTAAAAATGGTCAAAGAGTGCTTGGTGGGCTCAGGTAAGTGGAAGATGCAATCATGCAAATGCATACAAATACACTAATATAATCTCCAATTATACCTTCACTTTATTCTCTTCCAAAGTGGGCTCATGATTATTATACATTATTAGAGCGGTCAAAAGCTGACCCGACCCAAATCGTCCGAAAATTTTAGGATCAAGACCTGAAAATATGAACTCGAAATCTAAAATAGATCGAATTTGATAGACCCGAAATCCATTGGGTTAAAACTCGAAAACCCGTTAGGTTCACCCGATTTGTTATATTTTCATAGTAATATATAATATATTTTGAAAATTATAATATATTTTATTATTAAAATATATAAAAATAATAGATTTTTATTAAACATAATAATATTTTAATAATTGTAAAAAAAATCGATTTTCTTGCCCATTTGGGTTAATCCGACCAAAAACACAACGTCCTTACCCGATTTGACTCGTAACCCATTACGATTCGAACCCGAGTCAACCCGAATCCGAAATGACCCGACCCGAACCCAACTTGACCAACCCGATTGATAGATCTAAATTTATAATCCACTAGTTTTATTTTGCTTATTGTGGAGTATCATTCTTTTTTGAATTTCTTTTCACCTTTTGTAAAAGGAGGTGGAACTTAGATGTGTTTGTTAAGGGTATGAACGAAATATGTCTTTACCCAAACCATAAACAGGTAAGCATGTGACAAACTATAACAATATTTTTCTTGTTCTATGAATATATGATAATTATTTTCCTTGAAGGTGGTGGCAGGCACGCCAAGCTAAAGTTTCTTACTAGAAAGTGACATATGTCAGTTAAATTTGGACTATGTTATTGAATAGTTGGATTCAATGAATAGTTTTTCATCACACGTGATCAGCCTGGGCCTCGATTCAAATGCCATCGTTCAGCAATAGGACATCTGGACATGCACATTCATATTCACAAGTTCATTAGAACGAAAAAACCATAGTAGACAAACAAAAAATAACTGTTGTCATTTAGGAGCTGATTTCTATAATCCAACTTACTGGTGCAAGGATGGTAATTTTCTATGCAAAATATCAACAGCAAGGTAAAAACTTAGAGCAAATTCAAAGTCTTGTCTAGTTCCTGATTAGAAAGAATCCAAGCCCTAACCATCACGCTTAGTAGTAGTAGTAGTAATTCACATATGCCAAATAGCATGTATGGCGCCTGCATGAGAAAAAGATTACCATGGTTAAAATACAGAGTGAAAAATTCAAAATTGTAATGTTAAGGAAAAATGGCCAAAAATAATCCCATTTTTCTTTTCTTGTAGATCAAAACTAATGCTAAATATATCAAACCATGAACACATTTTTTTGGTTGTATGTACGGCAGGATAACAAGCAAATATGTAGCTTGGAACCAAAACTAAACTAAGTCAACATCTCAATGTGTATATGTGAAAGGTAAAAGGCAAGCCTAGTTATCATTTCAATGAGGAAATGTTCAGAAAAATCATGCTAAAAATTGGTTTATATTATTATTTTTTTGGTTTAAAGGTAGATAGTTGAGATTATCTTTATTTTGTTTAAAAGGTGAGATTATTTTAAATTTACAAGATTTTTTTTGATCATTTTCCCTATTACTACATGGAAATTCAGAGCATACTATGACCCAACTGAGAAAACATGATTATAGAAATGCTATCAATCAAAAGTGTTGCAATTAACCATAAGTTCTGAGAGCAAATTCATGAACTCAGTTACAGGTGCAAAGTTACACTTTTTAACTTCAAAAGGACTCTAAAAAGGGATCAAGAGATGAAATTCAATATACAATTATTTCCATGATAAGCAAATCAAGATAGCATGTCACTGGTAACAGACTAACTAGGAGGCAAGTTACTTAGACTACATTCTGATATATGCACGTGTTCTTAATTTACTCTATGATGAATGAAAATCAGAAAGCATTTCAATGCAAAGCATTAAATGGGTATTTTTGTTACCGTCGTCAACTCAAAGAACTTGAGCTATCGTCTCGGGCAATCTTCTTGAGCCACCCAGGAGGAGGCCAATGCAATGTATCACCACGTACTGATTTGAAAGCTGAAGTTCTATCTCCATCCAAGTGAAACACACCATGGTGAAGACCTTTTCCTTCGCCATGGCAAAAAGAGAAAGCAACGTAATCAGTTTGCGCTACATAGACACAATTGCTTCCCCTACCTTTGAAATACTCAGCAGAAAGGCCAATTGAAACATCATCAGAAGAGAGGAGCATCTCATTTCCCAAATCTCTGACACGCTTCCAATCATTGTCACACTTCTTGAAAATCTTCAAATGCAACGAAGTGTGATCGAAAACCTCCCCATTATCGCCAATAATACAAGTATTATCACAGATTTTCGACACCACATACAAATCCGACTTATACTCCACCAGATAGTTTTCGCTTTTGGTGTGATCCACAGGTAAACGACGTATAGGAACCGCTTTCAGCTTAAACTTGGAATCAAACGAAACAAGCAAGCCTTGACGACCAATGGCGTAGCAAATTCCATCACAGACAACCACATCAGTAATATCATAGCCTTCGGCATCAATGGGAGTCCAAGCCTTATCCCCAAACTTCCAATAGCACATGAGCATATCAGAATACAAAGCAATAACAGCAAATTCACAATCCACAGTGTAATTCCAGAGAACGACGACCTTCCTGACAATATAATTCAGATAATTTCCAGATCCCATATCATCGACAAAATTCAAACTATAGCACTTGCAAACCTCTGTAATCCGATAATCAAGGAGATTCAAGTGTTTTAGAACAGTTCCGGGAGCCAATTCGGCCTTTTTTGGAAGTAAAGGGGCTAAAATTAGGAAACGGTTAGGGTTTACCTCCGAAACCCTAAACAGCCAGCCATCGGAAGAATCTCCGGGGTGGGAGCCGTGCTCCGGAGGCGAGATACGGTAGAGCGTGGTGTAGTTGAGAGAGTAGAGGCCGCCGCTGGGAAGAATTTCGTCGGGGTAGTGGGCGAAAAGCGGAGGAACTCTGAGCGGGAAAGGAGATGGCCTCCGACGAGCGCGAATTGAAGATCGCCAGGATGAGCAGACGGCGCGGAGACGGAGAATTTCGACATCGGCGTTGAGGATCTTCGCTATGATTGATAGGATTTCTGGAGGAAGGTTGCTCCACCTCAGAGACGCCATGGGAGAGGGAGCGGGAACTGAGATGGAGGAGGGAAACAAAGGCGTTATGTATATACGATTAATTAATAGAATGATACGGATTGTCCATTGAAAGATAACGGATCCTAATTGGGCCCAATTTAAAAGTAAAGTTGTTAGTGGGCCTTCAGATTAGTTCGAATTTGCCAAGGTAATTAGGCCTCGTTTGGCATATAAATTTTTATTTTTATTTTATATGGAAAGGGTTAGGGGAACCACTAGTAGGCTAGTGGTCGCCCTAGAGGATCCTGTCGGATGAGAGTCAACAAACCCGGATCAATTGCGAGTGGGATGGAGGAGACACGTCGGAAGGAACCAGTGATGAAGTCCGCTGCAGAATTGCACTCCCGAAAGACATGAGAGATACTCCAATCCTGGAAGTGGGCTAACAAGCAATGGGTGTCCGAACGCAACAACTCAATTTCCCACGGGCAACGCCAGTCGCCAAGAACGGCCTTGACCGGCTGAACATTATCGCCTTCAATCTGAATTTGGGGAAAGCCACGACGAATGGCTTCGAGAAGTCCCTAGCGTAAGGCGATGGTCTCGGAGATTAGAATAGACTGCTGACAGATCAGTCCTCCGTCAAAGAAATGGGGGAGCCAGCAAAGTCCCTGAGAATGAATCCGAATGAGGCTACACCATCTGCACACACAGCACCATCGAAATTAAGTTTAATGTAATCTCTCTTGGGTTTTCCCATTTAGCGTGTTTTCTTCTTGTTTTTCCGCACCCTTTGACAGTTTGGGAACCTGAAGGATCAGGTGCTCCTACGAGATTCCAATCTTGATTTGTTTTTGGGTAAATTCGCTTATGTTACTCGCGTTGTTTAGGTGCTCCTGAAGGATCAGGTGCCATATAAAAACCTTAAGTAAAGTGATTTATGTTTGACAATTCATGTGAATAAGCCATTTTTTTAAAGTGGTAAACTTGTATTAGAAAGAGGCAAAGAGAACAAAACAACTATCACCAAACCAAGAGTAACCGTACCAAAAATACAACTCAACCCGGAAAACAATTTTATTTGTCATTTTTGGAATATGTAAGGCAGCATATCAAGAGACCAAACAATTGGACCTCAATTAATATGACTACATACTTACATTTATTTTGAATTTGCAACAAACACACATTGATCGCACGTAAAATAATACACTCAACTTATCTTCATGTACGGTTAATCAGAGAGTTAACCCATAGGCTCCAAGCTTGTCAATTGTTATTTGATCAATCTTGTTTGCCATTTTCTCCGATAAATAGTTTTTCCAATCTCCAACTTTGGCTTTCCGGAAAAACGAGTCTTTAGTAACATAAACGATCCCATTTGAGAGATACTCGCCACCCTTGTTCACTGACAAGTTGCTCAAGCTTTGAAAACTACACATTTCAACAATCTTTTCTACCATACCTTCTTTCTCTTCCTCAATGGAGAATGGGTAGCCCATAAATTCCGCCAGCCTTTTCACGTGCTCCTCTATGCCACCCATCATATCCTCGTACTTTAAGAACAAAATCTTATCAGGGCGAGCCAAAAACGCTTTCCAATACCCTAGTACATGGTCCCAGTAAGGCCCAAAATGGGAAACCCCACGACAAAAGAGGTCAAATGCCTCCTCCAAAGGTATCGGCTCGGCGACATCTTTATTGGGACGCACTTTATGTGCGAAGTGCCAATGGGAGACGAAAACGTCCTTAGGATCCCTATATATGTACACCATCTTACACTCTAAATTCAGGATCGAACTGGGTAAGTTCGTGTAAGGAAAGTGGGTAGAAATGAGAGGAACATTGGGTTCTAGGTTGCTTGAAGCAGGAGCCTCTAGAAACCGGATCAAATCATGGGGGTTTGTGAATAGGAGCGGGTTTTCATCTCGAGTGAAACGGGTTCGGGTTATGATGGCGAAGCACAAAGCCTTGAGCCAGGTGGTTCCGCACTTAGGGTTACAAGCAAGGATGATGTCCGTCGCTTGGGTTGGTTGAGATTGGGCTTCTATGGCTCCTCGTAGCCAAAATTCATGGTACCAGAAACCTTGGTAATAGTAGAGAGGGTGGTTATCGTCAGATAGCCAATTCTTATCTGTAGGAAGTGTGGAAATTATATCATCCATTTTTTGTGGATCCGTGAATTGGAATTGGTGAGAGAAGTGACCAATATGTGTTTGGAGCTAGGAATATTTATTAGTGCCCGGATGATGATCGATATTGCTAACTATAGTTCTTGGCCATGCTTTATAGCCATGATTAGCTAGATCTAGATTGATTAGAAGATATGATGCATCATTAATCATGTGATTTATTCATTGTGTTTGTGGCGTGGTGGTTAGGTTACAATTACATCATTTGGCCTATGATAAGCGTTGATTTTTACTTTTGTTTATTTTGAGGCACTTAGGCTATTATAATGGGAAGGGTTGTAATCTCAAATGAAAAAAATTCTGTGCGCAAAAACACCTGTCATGATGAATCCAAACACATGACCTTGTTTCAGTTTGATTCAAAATGTCAATTTGGGTTAAATTGTATTTTTGTTTGTCTTGAAAAAAAGTAAAAAGTAAAGAGACTTGCACATATTTCAAGAAGTTTAAAATACGGTGTATAATTTTTGAGAGTAAGTTATTTTGAAGATGAAGTGAAATAAGGCACGGATCATTTATTAGTCATATTAGCGTGGCTTGACAAAATAAGTTCTGTTTTATCACTTAGATTCTGATCAACTTTATATGTTCTTTCGAGTATCTAAGACCATTAGGTAAGAGTGAGCTGCGAGAATTGTCATAAAAACTTTTTTTATTAACCAATTTTTTTCATACCTAGTTTTTATAAAATATATGATTTCACTATCTTTTATTTCCCTAGATTAGTTGTACCATAGCTTCTATAAGTGATATGGTCTATTTTGGATCTTTAGGCTCTAATGAGCGTAGGAATTACTAATACAAGAAACTCCAAAATAAGCCATACGGAGTATCAATTATAGGAGTTTGAAAATACTGTGCAACTAATTCAGAAAAATAAAAGATAACACTAGGTAAACAAACCGATATTATCTTCTAACTTAATTGATATCATTAGTAGATCAAATGGTCTTTCATTCAAAAGGCGTTATGTATACGATTAATTAATAGAATGATACGGATTGTCCATTGAAAGATAACGGATCCTAATTGGGCCCAATTTGAAAGTAAACTTGTTAGTGGGCCTCGTTTCGAGCTAGTTTAAATTTGCCAAGGTAATTAAGCCTCGTTTGGCAGTCCTGCCATATAAAAGCCTAACTAAAGTAATTTATGTTTGGCCATTCATGTGGTTTAGAGCGGGTCGGTTAAAGCATCTCCAACAAATTCTCTATTATTTTTTTCAAAATGAAGAGCAAAAATTCATATTCTCTAAATTTGTTATATCCTTAACTCCAACAATTTATCCATTTTCTAGAATTATATTTATATTAATATTATTTTTATTTATATAATGCTATAACATCTAATTTAACCAATTGAAAGAAGACATTACATATACACTAAATATTTTTGGAGAATTTCTAAATGTAGAGATGTCTAGTTATATTTTGGAGATTCTCTCCATTTTAGAGAAATAGATGAAGAAACTCTTGAACTTAAAACATACATTAAATTTTCCAAATTCACGAGATTTTGGTGGAGATATTCTTAGTTATGCAAGTGACAGATGAGGTGGTGGGTCAAAAGTTCTTTCACCTAAGTCTTCAACCCACCAAACAAATTTTGTATTGATTTAATAAAATTGTGACTATTGTTAAAATTAAGAAAATGACAAAATTTATTCATTAATAAAATTATAAAATGTCCCAAAAGTTTAACAAATACAAATAATAAGACATATGTAATGTCTTCTTCCAATAGACCAAATAACGTGAACTCAATTAAAATGGCTACAAACTTTCCTTGAGGGGGACGGAGAGTGTCATCTCTCATTTGACAGAAAAAAATAATATAGTTACATTTGCAACAAACACGCATTGATCGCACGTAGAAATGTAGAATAATACACTTCAACCAACCTTGATGTATGATTAATCAGAGAGTTAACCCATAAGCTCCAAGCTTGTCAATTGTGATTTGATCAATCTTGTTTGCCATTTCCTCCGTTAAATAGTTTTTCCAGTCTCCAACTTTGGCTTTCCTGAAAAACAAGTCATTAGTAACGGAAACAAATCCTTTTGAAAGAAACTCACCGCCCTTGTTGATGGACAAGTTGCTCAAGGTTTCAAAGCTACACATTTCTACAACCCTTGCTACCGCGCCTTCCTTCTCTTCTTCAACAGAGAACGGATAGCTCATAAATTTTGCTAGCCTTTTCACTTGCTCCTCTATATCACCCATCATCATATCCTCATACTTTAAGAGCAAAATCTTGTCGGGGCGGTTCAAAAACGCGTTCCAATACCCTAGCAAATGGTCCCAATAAGGCCCGAAAGGGCAAACCCCGCGACAAAAGAGGTCAAACGCCTCCTCCAAAGGTATGGGCTCAGTGACATGCTTATTGGAACGCATTTTATGAGAGAACTTCCAACGGGATATGAAGGCGTCCTTAGGATCCCTATATATGTACACGATCTTGCACTCTAGAGCGAGGATCGAACTAGGTAAGTTTGTGTAAGGAAGGTGGGTGCAAATGAGAGGGAGATTGGGATCTAGGGTCTTAAGGTTGCTTGCAGCCGGAGCCTCTAAATCGAGGATCAACTCATGGGGGCTTGTGAATCGGATCGGGTGTTTGTCTTGAGTGAAACGGTTTCGGGTTATGATGGTGAAGGCCAAGGCCTTGAGCCAAGTAGTTCCACACTTGGGGTACAAGCAAGGATGATGTCTTTTGAGCCCAATAGCGATTGGACTTGGGCTGCTATGGCTCCTCGTAGCCAAAATCCATGGTACCAAAAGCCTTGGTAGTAGTAGAGAGGGATATTATCGTCGGATAACCAACCATTTTCTGTGGGAAGTATTGAGATTATATCATCGATATTTTGTGGATCCATGGATGGGAATGAGTGAGATATTTGACTACTACATAGTTTTGGAGCAAGGGATATTTTCTTTGGTCGAAGGTGGTGGAGCACTTTATATTAATCGATCTAGAATAGTAGATGGATTGATTGATTGATTAAGGTCTGAATCATGTGATTTTTTTATATCTGTTTGTCATGATGTGCTGGTAAGGTTGCAATTAACTTCATTATTTGACATTTGAGAGACTAGATATATTTTTGATAAACGAATAAACTATTTCTTGTGATTGAAGCTAGCTCATAAAGTCATAACATCCAAAATAAGCATAGCAAATATTTTCTAACATATATTTATGTGGTCAATACTCTATACTGTTAGGTAACGAAGCTTACACTTGTTTACTAATTATGATGATTCATAGGGCCTCTTTTGTCATATAAAATACACAAAAAAAGAAGAATAACTCTAGAACATGTAAAAAAAAATCATTACATGAAAACATAAAAATATATTATAAAATCATCCGCAAATATGATGAAATGGTCGAGAATCCCGAGTAAATATGATAATTTATAATAAAATATCATCAAATATTCACTTATATATAATAAACATATACTTAATTTAGGATTTTTATAATGTGTGTTCATGACACACATTGATTCACCCAAATTAAATAGGTAAAATATTTGTTTGTTGTTTTTATATTTTTAAAAGAGGCATCAATTCTATCTTAGTGAATAGAGAGTAGTTTAATTTTTTTTTTCAAAACTAAATTTTTAAAATGTTTTTATTGGCAAACATTAGCCAAACTCATTAGCCAAACTCATTAATGGTGTAATTATACAAGTTAAAGATTAGGTGGTGAAATGGTGGGTTAGATGTTTCTTTACCTACATCTAACTCACCTAACAAAATTTCTAACCTTCACACGACTTGACTGGAGTTATCTATTTATTGGAATTTGTTAGAATACATTCTTACATTTAAAGTTGGGACATAAACTTTTAGTATATATACTTACTTCTCCTATTGACAATTAGTTTTAGAATGGAACCAACGAGGCTAATATGGTATCAAATATTCGCCTAACAGCTTCTCTCGATTCGGGTCTATCCCATCGTATTGTCAAAGTGTCAACTGGACTAGTTCCCCCAGTTACACTTGCAAGGTGTGTTAGAATACATTCTCATATATAAAGTTGGAACATAAACTTGTCTGGCTAATAATTCTCTACAAAAAAGATAACTTGGTTACATATAATTTAACAACATGGCTTATATATTTATTTCATCCGTTGTTTGTGGATCATCCATGTGAACGGGTGAGATGTCTTTTTAAACAATTGTACGAACTCGATATATTAGACATATCTGATAGATTGATCAAGAGGTCGGAAAACTAACAGCCGAACAAAGCAGCACGAAGGACAGCAGCTGATATGGACCCGGTGTGGATTCGTATCGGAAACCCTTGTTGGTCAAGGGGATTGAGCCTAATCCGGTGTGGATTCCGACTCGGGATAAACGTGATTGGTTGCCACGGGGTTAAAGAACGAATACAGTTTCAAGCAACAAAAATTACTAGTAGCGGGATTCATCGTCCACCGATTATACAATATTAAACAGTAGGTGCCATTTAAAGTTTAAAGAACACTGAACTGAATGCAAGTGTACATTCACATTCACATTCACAAAATATCAGAAAATTGAAACTACCCCCGGAGTTGGTCTAACCAAAGTACCTGACTTAGTCTAAGAAAAACAGCAATGTTGCCATCAACTGATCTACAAGCAAAAATGTCTAACACATTGCAACATCTAATAAGTGGTACGAATCGCGCTTAGTGGTAATTCACATATGCCAAAAGGGTGCCTGCAGGGGAAACATAACCAAAGTTAACAACATATTGCTAGCAATTATGAATATTGCAATTAAGGTCTGAGAACATATACAAGAACTTGTTTATATCATTCAATAACTACTACAAAATCGACAATTTTGTAGGCCTTGAAAGTTGAAACAGTTATAAGCATTATGGTTTATCATCACTTTTAATAACTTTGAACATTCAACTACTTGATCAACTAGCAAAGCACTCATATGAAACATCAAACATTACAGGATAAAATTCAATATAAACGTGTCTTATACTCTTATCTACAAAAAAAAAACTATCATTTATAAAAATAATTATTAAAAATTGATATATGCAAGGATATTTTTTAGAAACTTGTAAAATTACTATATTATTTCAAAAAAAAACCTATACGTACAAAAACACTATCATTTCTAAAAATAATTATTTAAAAATTGATATATGCAAAGTATTTTTTCTAGAATTTCTATGATAGCATAAAAAAAAATATCCTAATGATCTTCCTATCTATCATATCCAAAAATAAATTATTAGTTTTAAAAAAAAGGGCGGTGTGGTCCAATCTCAAAGCGACATGTGTTGTTTAATAATTTATTTAACCTCCGCTTTAGGTTATAATTACGATGATTGTAAATTGTGAAGCTAAATATGTTAACCTTTTTTAAAAATTATCAGTTTAAATATAGAAATAGTTACTAAATTGCTAAATCATATCAAGACTTATATAGTTATATGTGATAATAAACTTCAGATAAATATGGAAATAAATATTAACTATACTTTTAGTATAAACTAAATTTTTTCAAAATATTTTTTTAATATAATATGTTTACTTAGTCAAATTATTCAAAATTTTTTAATATAATATAATATAGTTAATATAGTTATATTTTTTTAATATTCAAATTATAATATGTTTACTTAGTCAAATTTGAAGATATTGCTAACAATTTTTTAAAAATTGGTTTATAATTTGAAGATATTTTTTTATTGGGTAAGGATTAGTGTCGTCACAAATATTATTTGGGCCCGCCTAGAGCATCATTACGAATCAAAACTGGTTACTAACCAATTCTAGAGAAGAATGGGCAAACCGTCGACCATGAAATTCGAAATGGTGACCTCAGGGTACTACCCCAAAAGCCTAACCATTGAAGATATTATTATTGATTATAGTTACCCAAGGTTTTGTGAGTCTATGGATAAAAATGGGGATAAAAATGATCAATTATTATCATTTAATAAAAATAGTATATATGTCGTTTATTCAACCCTCATGTTACCAAAAATGTTCAAATTATAATTGGTTGTCATTTGTAATTTCATAGAACTAATACCAAACAAATACATACTAATTAAATTATTAGATTAGGAATTTAAAATTTAAAAAACAAATACAATACGGGACCCATATAAATTTATAATTTTTAAAAAAATTAAAAATTATTTTAATGCTGAAATTATATAACAATTTGATATCAAATTTAAACGAATCCAAACACCCAACTAATAAATTAATATGCGAATAAAAACTAAAAGTAACTAATTCATCCAATAATAATAATGTAACTTAGGTTTTGTGAAAACAATTAAAGAAGATATCATCACTTTTGATTTTTGTTGAAAGGATATTATTGATGGAAAGAAATGAAGTTGTTAAGATTTGATCAAAATTTAAGATTGAAAATATTTTAATAAAAATGAATTACCAAAAGAATTATCGGAAAAAAAAGTTGGGATTGAGGTGATTTAATATGGTGGCCTTATTTATTATCGATTTTATATAGAAAGATTAAAATATTTTTATTAAGCAATATGTAATAAATTAAATCATTTAAATTATAAAAATAGTTTAAGATTCTCAAAAGATTAAAGTAAATAATTTCCAACTCAAATTTTAAAATAATTATAAATATCTCCTCAAAAAAAATGTTTTTTTTGTTATCATTTCTATACAAATGCAATCAATTATTTTAAGTGTAATAAAAGGAAAATAGAATCAGTTCACAAAAAATACTAATATACTATCCACGATTACTCTAAAAATAAATAAATAAAATTAATATCCTTAGAAACAAAGTTATGTATCAAAAAACACAACTAACCAACAAAAACAACAAGTGCAACAAACTCTTAGATTACGGTAATGACGGATTAGAAAAGGACTTAGGATGCCCTATTATTAATGGTGTCGTAACAGAAGATACATTTAAAGATTCGGACGGGAAAGCGCAAGACCAATTGACTAAATGGAAGGCAAACTCACTATCACAAGAAGGAAGAGCAACACTAATACGATCTAATTTGGCCTCAAAACCAAATTACGTTAGGCAAAGTTTTATGTTACCTAAAAAGATACATGATGAGATGGACAGGATTAATCAGTGTTTTTTTCTGGAACAAAGATCAATTCTATAAGCCGTTGGTAGGATGGGACAATATATGTAAACCGAAATCTCATGGAGGATTGGGCATTAGGAAAATGGATCACATGAATAAAGCACTCCAAATGAAACTACTATGGAAAATTTTGGCGGAACCTAACAACTCATGGGTTAGAATTATAAAAGAAAAATACATACGTGACGACACACTCTTTTCTTATCGGATCAAATCAAATACATCTTGGCAATGGAGTAAACTAATAAATCTTAGACCGGAATTTATGAAAGGACTCCAATGGCAAGTAGGGGATGAACAAACGATCAATTTTTGGACGGACAGTTGGATCTCTAGAGAACCATTAAGGAATCATGCACTCAACCCCTCTGAAATCAATCCACAGGACAAAGTAGAAAACTTCATTTCGGAAAATCGAAGATGGAAAGGGGACGAATTGAGACAACTCCTTCCGAGAGATATTGCAGATAACATAGAACGTTATCCAATCCCTGATAACAAAATTAGAGATAGGTTGTATTGGGCTCCAAGTAAGAATGGTTGGTTCTCCACTGCCTCAGCAATAGAATTATTAACGAACATAGACAACTATCCAACAAATACCAACAATTGGATTTGGAAACTCGACACATTTTCGAAAGTAAAAACTTCTTATGGAAAATTGACGTGAACAGATTACCCACTAAAGCTAAGCTTAGGGAAAAACATGTCATGACTCCAGCAGGTTGCATCATGTGTAATTGCACTGCGGAAGATTCCTCTCACATACTGGTAAATTGTCCGCATACGCTGCGAATAACAAAGCAAATCAACCCCAACATTGAAACAAATCTGAGATACTACAACTCCGATAACAAATCACCGAAAACGATTTTACAAGAACTGTACCTTAGCATAGGGGGAAAGGAATTTACTACTCTCGCAGTGATTTGGTAGAGTATTTGGCATCAACGTAACAAATTAATATTTCAACAAGCCCCAAATAACTTTATTCAAGACTTGCCCCATTATATCCGAACACAAATACAAATTTGGAAGAAAGCAAAGCATTGGATTGAGGATGAGGAAAAAATCAAAGACAATGGAAATAAGGGAAGCAGACGTCGAAAGAAAACGAATAAATGGAAAAAAACCCAACAAGGATTTGTGAAAGTTAACATTGATGGCTCTAAACTAATTAATGGTAACTCAACGGGGGAATAGTTATAAGAGATCATGAGGGATGTGTAATAGACATGATAATTAGACAATATGGACAAATGTCCATAATTATGGCGGAAGCCCTAGCACTAAGGGATGGTGTCCGTGAAGCACGCATAAGAGGATACAAACATGTTGAATTTGAAGGCGACAATTTACAAGTAATTAAAGCAGCCCAAGGTCTCCCGAATTGTCCATGGGAGATCGAAATTATTATGTCTGATATTCTTGTGAAACAAGAATTTCAGAGGGTCCGTATTTCCCACGTTAATAGGTGTTGTAACGTTGTGGCCGACAAACTTGCTAAATTGGGCCACAAATATCCTGTGGACGTTGTTAGACTCAGTGGGGTGGCAAATAAAAACAAATAAAAACCAAAAGAAGTAGTATAAACTATAAAAGAGATCCAATTAACAACAGAGAGTACTCTAACTTGCACAGGGGTCACTTTAAGTCGGCCCATCTCCACTTCATCTTCTCCATCCTCCTAAAAAATGATCTCCTTTTACAAAGATCCCCCCCCCCTTTTTGATTTGGTAAGATTTAGGGTAGCTCAAATATTACTTGGACTAGCCTAGAGCACCCGTAAACGGGTGAGAACTGGTTTACTAACCAATTCTAATAAAGAAGGACAAACTGTCGCTCTGGATGCTCGAACGTGAGACCTCTTGCACATTTACAAGAGGCTCAACCGTTGAGCCATGAGCACTTGCTCACAAAGATCCCCTCTTGGTTACAAAGATCCGTGGATGAGGAACAAAAATTAGGGTACAATTTTTTTTTTAAAAATTCCAGTGGGGCTCCGCCAGTGTGTACATGTACTCTTGCATTCAGCTCAGTGTTCTTCAGATGACACCTACTGTTTAATATTCAGGCACGGGCCGAGTGGTGGGCTGGAGTAGGCTCCAGCCCACCTTAAAAAATTAGAAAAAATAAAAATAGGGTAAATTAAATAATAATAAAATAAAAAACAAGGTAAATTTAGTAGTAAATTAGTTAAATTAAGGTAATTTAGCCCACCCAGAAAATTTTAATGATAATTAGCCCACCCTATTTTGGAATCCTGGGTCCGTCTCTGTTAATATTGTAGTATGTTTTAAACAGAACTTTTCAAGTATCCACAATTATAATTGGAGGAAGAGGAATCCCGCTACTAGTAATTTTGGTTGCTTGAAACGTGTATTTGTTTATTGGAAAGGAAAAAATATCTAAGTTTACCATGATGAACATATATAAATGAGGAATTGGCTGAAAACCACCCGTAAAATATGCCATATTTCACTTAACCACCCCTATTTTGCGAAATTATGAAAAATCACCCTTATTTCACCCTCCGTTAGAATTCGACCACCCATTTTAGCGAGTCGTTCAACTCCGTTAGAAATATGCTGACATGGCAATTGTTTTTTACTTCTTCTTTTTTTCGGGCTTAGGTGGTCAAATGAGACATGCCATCTCACGAGAAAACCATTCCCACATCTTCTTTCATTACTTTCCTTTTCCTTCTTTTTCTTTCTTTATTTTTTTCCCACATCATCCAAGAGTTTCCTTCTTTTTTCTCAGATCTCTCACATATCTGGATCTCACAAGTTCTTTCAACTGATAAACGACCCTAAGAAGGAAGGTCACAAGTTCATTCAACTGATACGATGATGGATCAGAGAGAAACACGGACTCGGGAGAAAGACATCAGAACCGCCAACGAAACTAAACGACGACAGATCTGGATTTCCGGTTTGAACTTGTGTTCAATTGAAGGAAAAGGAGGGGCAGGGGCTAGAGGCCGATCGGAGGAGGAGAAATCTCAAGATCTGGTTGCCCAAATCTGGTCGAGGTCGGGTCCCCTAGATCTGGTCAAGATCGGGTCGCCCAGATCTGGTCGAGATTTGGTCGACTTCACCATTAACATAGCGACTCCGTCGTTCCGTCCTCACTCTTTGGTAGAGGCTTCCGCCAAGGAACGGGGAGTAGTGAAAACTTGAATCAAGATCGAATTTCACACTACTGATCAAATCTTCGGTCAATTTGATTGAAATAAAAAATAGGTTTAGAGGGAGGACTGACCTTCCGGAAATGGAGGACCTAGGGGAGGTTAGAGGATACTGAAGGTGAAGATGATGGAAATTGAGTGAGCAAGGGTTATATGGATGAGATAGACAAAGGAAGAGAGAATAACGAAGTAGGTGGGTATGGATCTGTGAAAGGATGGTGAGTTCCAGATCCAAAGAGGAGAAAGATGTAGGAGAGAGGAGTTAAATTGGGGGTTGGTAAAAAAATTTAAAAAGATATTAAATTTGACATGACATGTATCATCAGTCCACATAAGCTGAAAAAAAGAAAAAGAAAAAGAGGGGTAAAAATAAGTCCATGTGGCAAGAATTGACAAAAAAAATAAATAAAAAGAAATGCCATGTCACGCTTTTCTGACGGAATCAAACGGAAAATGATTTTGAGTGGTTAAAAATTAACGGAACATATGATATGGGTGGTTTTTAATAATTATTCAAAATACGGGTGGTTAAGTGAAATATCATATACTATACAGATGGTTTTCAGACAATTCCTCTATATAAATTGCATCACACGATTCAGACCTTAATAAATTAATGCATCTACTAATCGATCTCGATCCATATCAAATCAAATTCTATAAAGCGTGGGTAAATGTGAGACTTCATGGATGGATCCACAAAAACCGGATGAAATAAATACATAATTAATTAGTTAATGTATTGATACATCGATCTATGTATAAAGCGTGGCCACCTACCCACCTATCAGAATTAGCAATACGGTGATAAATAACCCTATATATAGAAATGGGTTCCCGAATCGGAGGGATACCGGTCGGAACAGACCACTCTCGGAACCGGGAATCAGCAGTTTCGGATCCGGCCGGTTCCACCAATAAAAAAACAAAAATATCCTAACCGTGGTCGCGGTTTGGTTATCCGCACCCGCGGTTATGCTATTTTGATAATTTTGTAAGAAAATTAATTTTTTTAAAAATTATTTCCGGTTCCGAAACCGGAACCAGGAGGAACCGGCCTCGGAACCAAACCTGAACTGAATCGGAACCGAAACCGAAACCGGAGAACTGGAACCCATTTCTTGTCCTAAATTTAGATTAAAATTATTAAATGTTAATTTTACTTGAATTGAATATTTTATATTTATTTTTAATTTTTTCAAAGATATTAATATGAAAGAACTCGAGCAAGAGAAAATGAGAGAAGAAGAAGAATGTGGAAGAAAGCTCTCATTGAATTGAATTGAAAGAGGCTCTTGAAGATCTTTCATTCCGGTGGAGGGAACGTCATTGGTCCATTTCGCAATGTCCTCGGTCTTGTCCGATTTGACCGTCTTTGCCAACGACACTTTGTTTAGTGTTTTACTCACCTTGCTCCTTTACTTGTTTACATGTTTTGTTTTTTCGGTGTTTGTACTTAGCTTGCTCGGGTCTTGTTTCGCTCTTTGATCTCCTAGCCGTTTCAGATGTCGTCGAAAGTCGGCCTCTCGGTTTGTCAGGACTATCTAACATACCGAAATCTTACCTCATCAAAAAAAAGTGAGCCAGAACAAGCATATCCCAGCACCCCCAGACACGGATTAAGTCAAAACATCCACCAACTGCAACGATGTGGGCAAAGAGGAAATGGAGATAAGACCCTTCTGAAGCTTATGTCGAACAAAATGATAATCTAGATCGATGTGTTTGGCCCGCTCGTGAAAAATAAGGTTGCGAGCGATATGTATGGTTGCTTGACTATCACATTTGATAGGTATATATAGGAATCAATCCAGTTACTCCTAATTCATGAAGCAATCTAGAAAGCCAAGCCAACTCTGCAGTCAATCGCCTCAAGGACCTGTATTTTGACTCGGCTGAAGATAGGGAAACCACTGCTTGCTTCTTCGATTTTCAAGACAAAGGACAACCTCCAAACATGATGAAATACCCACACACTGACCTCCTGGTGTTTGAGCAAGATGCCCAATCAAAATCACAATACCCCACAAGTTGAGTATCTAGTGTTTAGGAAATTTCCCAAATCTCGATGACCATTTAGATACCTCAATGTGTGTTGAGATGCCTTGTAATGAGAAGAAGTAGGATTTTGTAAAAACTGACTCAAATATTGCACAGAGAATGCTATGTAAGTCTTGTATGAACTAAGAAATTCATTTTTCCAATCAGTTTTCTGGTGTATAGGAAATTTCCCAAATCTCGATGACCATCAACTTTGGAGACGAATTCAATTGACAACTACAATGTCTATTAGAAACATAATTCAATTGACATGGACAGGTTCAAACCGATCAATTCTGGAGATGAATTCGTAGGATTTGACAAGACAGATAAAATATGCTGGCGGTGAAGAATTCGATTTCTTTCTCCAGAGTCCGTCGTTCCGTCCTAATTCTGTCTCTGTCTGTTCCTTGACGAGTCAATCCTTTTTCCGTCAAGACGCGAACTTTGTTTGGAGGCCAAAGCACAAAGAAAAAGGTTTTTATTCCTAAAACTTTTATGTATGCTCCCGTCTTGTCGCCTCCTATTACTGGCGGGCAAAAATACAATACAATAATGGCACACAAAATTTCTTCCTACTCCTAAAAAAAACAAATCAATTGAATGAACTTGGGCCTGTGTAAATAGGCCCAAATCAGTTGAACGAACTTGGGCCTGCTTACGGACAATCAATCAATCAATCATTCCCGAGCGCCGCGGTAGTTGGTTGTGTCGTGTACTCGTGTGTGGTAGATATAACAAGGCAACTTTCGTTTGTAGTACTAGTGCCTACTACCTGAAATAAATAAAATACATGAACGCATTTCAATCACGTTAAATAATTAATGATTTACTATTAAATAACCTTTATTACTCAGTAGTAACTTGACATTAATTAAAGAAGAAGATGTGAAAAAATACATCCGATCCGCACAGTCCGGGCATCATGAATCATCACATTATATATATATGTATCGATGATCGATCTACAACTGCATGTGAGTGGTAGTATCATCGATCATTTTGGTTTCTGTAGGATCGTTAGTACTTAAACGAGCTCAGGGTCACTGACTCTGAAACCATCAAAACTCAATCTTCTATCTTCTAACAGTTTCTTGTTTGTATCAGCTGTGGTGAGGATGAGTGAGTTTGAAGACGAACAAGCACTTGAGGGAAGAGCTCGGGATCTGTCAAGAGGATTGCATCTGCCCATGGCTCTGAAGACGGCCATAGAGCTCGACATTTTGGAGATCATATCAGAAGGCGGTGAGGGCGGGGAGTACCTATCCGCTAAGGAGGTGGCTCGTAAGATCCGAGGATGCGTGAACCCCGATGCACCCGCTCTTCTAGACAGTGTTCTTGGCTTCTTGGCAAGCTTATCTGTTTTGAAATGCGAGACCAGGAATTCGGAGAGGGTGTATGGAGTGGCACCGGTTTCCAAGTATTTTCTCAAGAACAAGCTCACGGGCATTGAAGGTTCCATGGCACCTATGCATCTCATGCGCTATGATAAGGTCACCATGGATTTATGGTATGTATGTAAAACTAAGTAACTACTCCACATTAATTGCCTATTTTCAATTTATTGTCTGATTTTTTGATATCTTTTTTGATTATTTGTTGTACTAGGTGCTGTCTAAGTGATGCTATACTAGAAGGCGGTATTCCTTTCAACAAGGCTCATGGAGTATCTCTTTTTGAATACAATGCAAAGGATACGAGGTATAGCAAGGTGTTCAATAATGCCATGTCCGGCTACGCTTCCACGATGATAGAGAAGATTCTTGATTTATATCAAGGGTTTGAAGGAATCAATGTGTTAGTGGATGTAGGTGGTGGAGTTGGTACCACTCTCGATCTCATCACTTCTAAGTATCCTAACATAAAGGGCATTAATTTCGATCTACCTCATGTTGTTCTGGCTAATGCATCCGAAAAAACTCCAGGTACATCAAATAAGTTAATTAGCTCTTAATTATTTGTAATATCATCATTAATGTTCATCACATAATTTCTATCTATATATATATAATAACTGCGCGCATGTGTATGGATCCTTAATTACGTACTTAAAAGTTACACACAACCCATACAAAATCTAGATTTAACTGCTACACTCTTTGTTTGTACGTTAATGTTTTGAGTAGGGGTGGAGCATGTGGGAGGAGATATGTTTGAACAAGTTCCAAAGGGAGATGCGATCATTTTAAAGGTAATTTATTTACGGGAGATGTTTTCCAAACTTGATTAAGGTTTTGTTTGATTGTTGTTAATGTTTGATTTTGACTTTTTTAATTTTAAATACAGTGGATATTACATAATTGGAAAGATATGCAATGTTTGGAAATTTTGAAGAATTGTTGGAAAGCCCTTCCAAAGGGTGGGAAGGTGATAGTTGTGGAAAGACTTCTTCCATCTACTCCAAAAGACAGCTTTGGATCGCTTTCTGCCTTTGGTATAAATCTTACCATGTGTGCAATCTTTGGGACATTGGAAAGGAATATAGAAGAATATAAATCCTTGGCTTTTCATGCTGGATTTTCAAGTTGTCAGGTGATTTGTTCAATCAACGCCGATTCTGTTATGGAGTTTCAAAAGGCATAACTTACGTTGAAACAGAGTCATCTTACAATGTTTGCATTTGTAATGTTTTATTTTATCGTCAGTTATTTTACTTACTTATGTTTTGCACTTGCTTCTTCAAATTTAATGTTTGACTTAATCCCTAGATGAATAAAATTTTACTATACTTTGTGCTTGTCATGCTTGATTTTAAATTATCGTTAACTATTTTCAACCAAAAAAATATTACCGTTATTTGAAACTTGCTGAACTATTTTCTCCTTCACTACAAGCTTACAAAGTATGGATGGGGAATTATTCACCAATATCTTCTATTAGTCTGGACACCTGAGCAAGGCAATCTGAGTAGTTCAACAAGTTTCCTGAAAAGGCTAAAATATCAATGAATGTGGTTTTGAACCAAAAAAATCATTTAAAAAAATGTTAAATTTAAAAATTAACAGACAGTTCCAAGGCCGGTTCCTCCTAGTTCCGGTTTCAAAACCGGAAATAATAAAAAAATTAAATTTTAATTTTCTTTTCAAAATTATCAAAATAAGCATAACCGCGGTCGCGGTTTCCACGCCCGCGGTTAGGATATTTTTGTTTTTTTATTGGTGGAGCCGGCCGGTTCTGAGACCGCCGATTCCCGGTTCCGAGGGTGGTCTGTTCCGACCGGTTTCCCGCCGGTTCCGGAACCCATTTCTATGTATAGGGTTATTTATCACCGTATTGCTAATTCTAATAGGTGGGTAGGTGGCCACGGTTTATATATAGAATTATAGATCGATGCATCAATACATTAACTAATTAATTATGTATTTATTTCATCCGGTTTTTGTGGATCCATCCATGAAGTCTCACATTTACCCACGCTTTATAGAATTTGATTTGATATGGATCGAGATCGATTAGTAGATGCATTAAATTATTAAGGTCTGAATCGTGTGATTCAATTTTATATATGTTCGTCATGGTAAACTTAGATATTTTTTCCTTTCCAATAAACAAATACAGTTTCAAGCAACAAAAATTACTAGTAGCGGGATTCATCTTCCTCCAATTATAATTGTGAATACTTGAAAAGTTCTGTTTAAAACATACTATAATATTAAACAGTAGGTGTCATCTGAAGAACACTGAGCTGAATGCAAGTGTACATGCACATTGACATTCACAAAATATCAAAAAACTGAAACTGCCTGGAGTTGGTCTAAAACCAAAGTACCTGACTTAGTCTAAGAAAAACAGCAATGTTGCCATCAACTGATCTACAAGCAAAAATGTCTAACACATTGCAACATCTAATAAGTGGTACGAATCGCGCTTAGTGGTAATTCACATATGCCAAAAGGGTGCCTGCAGGGGAAACATAACCAAAGTTAACAACATATTGCTAGCAATTATGAATATTGCAATTAAGGTCTGAGAACATATACAAGAACTTGTTTATATCATTCAATAACTACTACAAAATCGACAATTTTGTAGGCCTTGAAAGTTGAAACAGTTATAAGCATTATGGTTTATCATCACTTTTAATAACTTTGAACATTCAACTACTTGATCAACTAGCAAAGCACTCATATGAAACATCAAACATTACAGGATAAAATTCAATATAAACTTGTTTTTTCTGTTGGATAAATAGTGAGAAAATAAAGAAAGCTAATTTAAAATCCTTAACACTAGAATGTAACCACTATCACAACTTTATTCAGCTTGTATGGGACAAATGCCAACAAGTAGGAGGCCAATTTTGTTTGTTTGTTTGTTTGTTTGTTTGCATGATGCAGTTTACACGACAAAATAACAGACAAAATGATGAGAATTAGATTACATTACTATTAATGGACTTTAATACACACAGAATCATCAAACAAACAGGCAAGAGTTATATAAGATGTATGATATTTGCATTTCTTCACTCCTCTTGAGAACATGCAAAGCAAATAAAGGAATTTTAATGCAATCTCAAAATGAAAAGCATGAGAAAAGAGTACTTACAATCAACTGGAAGAGCTTGAACTCTTGAACTAAGAACTAGACATTAGCCAACTAGGAGGAGACCGGTATAGTAACGCATGAAGCTGGTTCACTTTCATAATTGAAGTTGTTGTTTTACCTATACCCAGATCAAAGACACCATAGAGAAGATTATCCGAGCCATAAGCAATAAAATAAGCATGATCCGAGTGTACCATATAGACACAATCGCCCTTAACTCCTCGGAAATCCTCCACCGAAAGGCCAAAAGAGAGATCATCAGAAGAAACGAAAACGCCATTTCCCAAACGTCCAACAAGCTGCCAATCCTTACACTTCTTGAATATCTCCAGCCTCAACGGAATCTCACTGAGATCCTCCTCCTCGTCCTCCTCCAAATCGCTAGGGTATTCCAAGATCTTCGTAAGCACATACAACTCCGACTTATATTCCACAAGATAGTTATCATTTTCAACATAACTAGCCGGTAAACGAGGGAAATCAACCAATATCATGTTGAGGCTAGAATCAAGTGAAATTAACACCCCTTGACGAGTAATGGCATAGAATTTCCCGTTACTGAGAATCATATCAGTTACATCATAGTTCTTGGTATCAATTTCACTCCAGTCTTCATCCCCAAGCTTGCAATATTTAATAGTCCCACCCTCCATCAAAGCCAAAACAACAAACTCACAGCCTACAGCATGATTCCAAAGAACAATAACCTTCCTAACAATTCCAACTCTATTCGCAATTCCCTTCCGCACATTAAAGACCATCTCATTACCATGGACAAATTGCAAACAATAGGACCTGAAAACTTCAGTCATCCTATAATCAAGCAGATTCAAGCTCTTCGGAATAGTTCTCGGAGGAAATTCGACCTTATTCGGAACCAGTGGAACTAAAACTGAGAAGCGGTTAGGGTTTACCTCCAAAACCCTAAAAAGCCAGCCGTCGGAAGGATCGCCGGCGCGAGGGCCGTGTTTGGGCGGCGATAGATGATAGAGAGTGGTGTAGTTGAGGAAAAAGTGTCCGCCATTGGAGATGCGATCGCGGACTAATGGAGGCAGTCTCAGAGGAAAGGGAGATGGTCTCTGACGACGACGAACTGAGGATCGCCATGATGAGCAGACGGAGCGGAGGTGGAGCGTGTCAATGTCGGTGTTGAGGATTTTGGCTATGAGTAGTAGGATGTCTTTTGGGAGATTGCTCCAGAGCACAGGCGCCATGGAAGAAGATGAAGCGGGAACTGACGAGGAAAGGGATTTGGGACCGAGTGGGAAAATGCTCGTAATGAAGGAAAATGATCCGGATTTCCACAAAAACAGAAAGCGGATCTTTCATTGGGCCTAATCATATATTTTTATTGGGCTTAGTTCAGGTTAGCCCATTTGTCAAAGTGTGTTTTATATAATTGGCAAAACTCAACATATCCATGGTTGGAATGATAGACCTTTTGAACATCTTTCATCTACTAATCCGTTTCGCAATGTAAGTCGTTTTTTGATTTTACACAAGAATTAAGACAAATTTAAAATGAAAAAGATATAATTTAATACTTGTTTTTATCAATACGCTATTAATTTTTTAACCACTAGAATTACTTTAGTTAATGGATGTTGTTGAAATGTTACATACATTAAATAGAGTAATGATCTATTTTAGAAAATTTTACATTAAATAAAAGAAGAAATGACTTATATTATGAAACACCTTTTAGAGCTAGAAATGACTTACATTACTAAAAGAAGGGAGTATTAATTACCCGTTCTAGGTTTGTAATTTGGTTGCATCTAATTAGATTATATTAGGTGCATTACGACATTTCATGCACAAATTCCATTTGAAGTAAACCAAACTACAATTATAAGATTAAAGACCCACAAAGTTCTTACATATGATCACAACATAGAGGAACTCAAAGTTTGCATTTGCTTCTTTGATCTTATAACTGTCGTCTGCTTCTTTGATCTTATAATTGTTGTTTTGATCTTAGCATCTCTGCATGGTACGTCCAAGGCAAAAGGAATAAGAGAAAACACAAAGCACTCCTAATTTTAACTTTTAAGCATAATGCAATTCACAATACAAATAACCAGCATAAACTTTGATGATTAGATTACATTATGGTCTATAATGCACTTCATTAGACACAAAATCATCAAAACAAACAAACAAAATATTGTGCATTTCTTCAATCCAAATTGATAAAATGAAAAGCAAATAAAGCATTTGAATGCAAACCATAAAAAAACTTGAACTATCAACTAGACATAAGCCACCCAGGAGTAGGCCAATATACTAATGTCTGATCTCGGGCATAGTCCATAATTGAAGTTCTTCCACCACCATTTTCCAGATCGTAGACACCATAGAGAAATTTTCGGCGAAAGCAACGTGAATAAGCAGGATCCGTGTGTGCCATATAGACACAATTTCCCCTAAGGCCTCTGAAATCCTTGACCGACAAGCCAAAAGAATAATCATCACACGACAGGAGCGTGTCATCTCCCAAACATTCAATTCGCTTCCAATTACTGCACTTCTTGAATATCTCCAACCTCATTGGAATCCTATACGGATCTATGTATTCAGTATCACTATAGTGTTCCAAGATTTTCGTAAACACGTACAAATCCGACTTATATTCCACTAGATGGCTATCAAATCCTACACAATTCGCCGGCAAATGTGGAAAATCAACCACTGTCAAGTTGAAGTTAGAATCAAGTGAAACAAGCACTCCTTGACGACTAATGCCATAACATACACCATTACAGACAACCACATCAGTAACAGCAAGCTTCATGGTGTCAATTTCAGTCCATTCCTTATCCCCAAACTTCCAATAGCTCATGCGCCAATCCATAAACAAAACCAAAACAGCAAATTCGCAGCCTATGGCATAATTCCAGAGCACAAGAGCCTTCTTAACAACCGGCCATGGGGGATGGGCATGGTTACCATCGAAAAATGTCAGATCATAACACTTGCAAACTTCATATATCCTATAATCAAGTAGATTCAAGGACTTCGGAACCGTTCCGGGAGGGTAATCAGACGATGTTGGAAAGAATGGGACCAAGACAGAGAACAAGTTAGGGCTTACCTCTAAAACCCTAAACAGCCAGCCGTCGGAGGGATCGCCGGCGTAACGGCCGTGATTCGGACGCGAGAGATGTAAGAGAGCGGCGAAGCTGAGAAATAAGTGGCCGCCGCCGTCGGGGGAGCTCGAATTGGGGTTAAATGGAGGCAATTTCAAAGGAAAGGAATTTGGCCTCAGACGAGGGCGAATTGAGGCCCGCCACGATGAGCAGATGGAGCGAAGACGGATTCTATCGACATCGGTGTTGAGGATTTTCTCCAAGATTGATAGGATGTCTGTTGGAAGATTGCTCCATTGCACATCCGCCATGGAAGAGGAAGCGGGGACTGACAGTGAAGAAAGTAAAGCTGTGAATTTGTGACACGATTGGGAAATCACGACGAGTTCAGAAAATGGGAACAAAATGATCCGGATTCGTCAAACAATAACTCGGATTTTTTTTAATTGGGCCTAACTAGAATTGTAATGGGCCGGGCCCAAATAGGATTCGTTTTTTTATCAGAGCCCAACTCGGATTCGTCAAGGATGAATGTTTTGATCTTAAGTTGGATTTTATGGATGATATGATAAGTACTCTTAATTAATTTGCATTGAAACCTACCATTCCTAATTCCTAATACGTCTGTCCAACGGGTCGACCTGTTTAACCGTAAAAAAATAAAGTCGATATATGACCCGACCCGTAAAACGGGTTACGGGTTGACCCGTTTGACTGGGTCAAATAGTCAAATGAGTTGAAAAGGGTTAAATGGGTCAAATTTGACCCGTTTGACCCTTTTCGACCCGCAAAATTGATCCTTTCTAACCCGTTTTGACCCATTTAATTCGTAAACTTTTATTTCTCCCTTTCACTTACTGTAACAATAAATTTTTATTTTTATTTTTTTAATGTTACGGGTCAACCCGTAACCTGACACATAACCCGTAATTTCAAAAACTCTAACCCGTAACTTCTAAACTAAAAAAAAATCTGACCCATAACCCGTAAAATTGCGGGCGAGGGTCGGGTTACGGGTCAACCCGCCCGTTGGACACCCTTAATTCCTACGTTCTTTGTTCTTCATTGTTAAAGCAAAAGCTTTGGATATCGATGTATTGGTTATTGTCTAATAGGTAATATTGGGATTATAACAAATTAATTCAGCATTGAAAGGTCGGTTTTGTTGCTAATTCATCGTAAGCATAATCTTAATTTGTAGTGTGACAAAGTGCATCTCATACAACAGCGAAAACAACTTCAAAAACCCATACCGATTCATTATCCATGATATTGTGATAACCAAGCTATTGGTACATCACAAGGATCCTTGTATGATAAAATACCAATTTAGCTGGTTAGGTTAGCACGAACAAAATTGACAAGCAATCTGTTACTTTAACCAAACTGAAGGCGAAACAGACAGATATATAATAGCAGTAACATATGATAGCTACATAAGGCCATACATTTCCATTGTATAGCTAGCAATACATGCACATTCACAAAAGGTTAAAACTACTGGCCTTGGTCTAATATAAACAGCAATGGTGCTGCCATCTGCAAGCTAAATTTAAACAGCTGAAACGGACTCCTTAGCAAAATATGAGCACATTGCAACATTAGACTAGCGATATCAACTAACTTAGACGGCGTAGTAGTATTTTACATATGCCAAAAGCTACGCCTGCCACCTGAAGGAGAAACATAACCAAAGTTAGCATATCGAGTGAAATCTTATTGTTAAACTGTTAAAGAAACAAAGACACATATCATACTAGAGCAGTAGAGCAAAAGATATAGCAGTTAAGGTCTGAGAACAAATACAAGAGCTTGATTAGATATCATTCAGTATCTGGTACGAAAGTAATGAAACTACATTATGGTTCACTAGCACTTCAACTTCATAGGGACTTCTCAATCAAATAACTGAATTTTGACCATAAGACTACATTATCACCTACAGATTGCATTATAATGCAAATTTGAAAAAGAATAGCACAAAAGATGTACACTTAGTATGTGCAAATGAAGCTAAAGGTTGGTGCAAAGCTTAGAGACTCCAAAACAACTGAATTTTGCCTACATTATCACCTACCAATTAAAACATTCCTAATTTCAATATGCATTTCCTTCTTCACTTTAATAAAAGATAAACAAAAACAGATTGCATTGTAAAGCAAATTTGAAAAACAATAGCATAAAAAGCACCTAGTTTCACAACTTCAAACAACTTGTTGTATAGCACAAAAGCTAACTAGTAGGAACCTAGGAGACCCTTTTTTTTTTTGCACAACGCAGTTTACAAGACTAAAAACCAGCATAAACTTTGACAATTAGATTACATTATGGCCTATATAAACATACATACAGAGTTATATTATAAATGATATGTACATTACTTCTATCCTAATTGATAAATGAAAAGCAAATAAAAGCATTTGAGCATTTTGCAACATCTAATAAGAGGTACTAATCACACGTAGACGGCGTAGTAGTAATTTACATATGCCAAAAGCCTGCTTGGTGCCTGCAGGGGAAACATAATCAAAGTTGACATTTGCTAAAGATTATACATATTGCAATTAAGGCCTGAGAAAACATACAAGAACTTGTTTATATCACTCAATTTATATCATTCAATAACTACTACAAAATCGACATTTTTGTAGGCATTGAAAGGTGAAACAGTTATAAGCATTTATGGTTTATCATCACTTTAAACTTTACGGGACTTCTCTATAAAGTAACTTTGAAAACATTCAACTACTTGATAACCTATCAAAGCACTCCTAAGAAACATCAAATATTTCCAAAATGAAATTCAATATACACTTATTTTTTTCTGTTTCATAGTTGAGAAAATAAAGATAGCATTTCAATGCAAATTTAAAATACATTAACACAAGAATGTAACCACTATCATAACTTTATTCAGCTTGTATGGAAAATGCCAACTAGTAGGAAGCTAATTTTTGTTTGTTTGTTTGCATGATGCAGTTTACAAGACAAAATAACAGATAAAATGATGAGAATTAGATCACATTACTATTAATGCACTTTAATACACTCATGATCATCAAACAGTACAGGCAAAACTTATAACATATATAATTTGTGCATTTCTTCTCTCCTCTTAAAAACATGCAAAACAAAAGAAAGCATTTTAATGCAAATTTTTAAAATGAAAAGCGTGAGAAAAGAGGACTTACAAGTTACAATCAACTGGAAGAGCTTGAACTACGAACCGGACACTAGCCAACTAGGAGGAGGCCGGTATAGTAATGCATGATACTGGTTCATTTTCATAATTGAAGTTGTTGTTCGACCTATATCCAGATCAAAGACACCATAGAGAATATCTGCGTCATAACACACTGAGTAATATTCATCTGAGTGCGCCATATAGACACAATTGCCCTTAAGTCCTCGGAAATCCTCCACCGAAAGGCCAAAAGAGAAATCATCAGAAGAAACAAAAATGTCATTTCCCAAACATCCAACACGCTGCCAGTCCTTGCACTTCTTGAATATCTCCAGCCTCAATGGAATCTCACTAATATCCTCCTCGTACTCATCCTCCTCGAAATCGCTAGGGTATTCCGAGATCTTCGTAAACACATACAAATCCGACTTATATTCCACAAGACGGTTATCAGTTTCAACACAACTAGCTGGTAAATGAGGAAAATCAACCAATATCATGTTGAGGCTAGAATCAATTGAAACAAGCACCCCTTGGCGACTAATGGCGTAGAATTTCCCCTTACTGAGAATCATATCAGTTATAACATAGTTCTTAGTATCAATTATACTCCAGTCTTCATCCCCATATATGCAATATTTAATGGACCCATCTTCTATCAAAGCTAAAACAACAAACTCACAGCCTACTGCATGATTCCATAGAACAACAACCTTCTTTACAATTCCAACTACATTTGCAATTCCCTTCCTCGCATTAAAGACAATCTCATTACCACGGACAAATTGCAAACAATAGGATCTACAAACTTCAGTCATCCTATAATCAAGTAAATTCAAGCTCTTCGGAATAGTACTCGGAGGAAATTCGACCTTATTCGGAACCAGCGGGACTAAAACGGAGAAGCGGTTAGGTCTTACCTCCAAAACCCTAAAAAGCCAGCCGTCGGAAGGATCACCGGCGCCAGGGCCGTGTTTGGGCGGCGATAGATGATAGAGAGTGGTGTAGTTGAGGAAAAAGTGGCCGCCTTTGGAGATGCGATGGCGGATTAATGGAGGCAATTTCAGAGGAAAGGGAGATGGTCTCAGATTCGTCCGACGAATTGAGGATCGCCATGACGAGCAGACGGAGCGGAGGTGGAGTGTGTCAACGTCGGTGTTGAGGATTTTGGCTATGAGTAGTAGGATGTCGGTTGGGAGATTGCTCCAGAGCACAGGCGCCATGGACGGGAAGCGGGAAGTGACAGAGAAGAAAGTTGTGAATCTGTGACACGATTGGAAAAATGATACGGGAAGAAAATGGTCCGGATTCGTTAAACAAGAGAACGGGTTTTTAATTGGGCCTAACTAGAATTATAGGCGGGCTTATTTCAGTAATTCGATAGAGTTTATATCCAGGATGAATGTTTTGATCTTGAAGTGATTTTCTAGGTAATATAGTTGGTATCTTAAGTTGATTTTATGGATGATTTGAACTCTTAATTAATTTACATTGAAATCCTACGTTTTTTTGTTCTTCGTTGTTAAAGTAAAAGCTTTGGATGTCGATGTATTGGGTATTGACTGGTTGCCTAATTGGTAAATATTGAGAGTATAACAAATTGATTCAATGCCGGTTTTGTTGCGATTTAATCGTAAGCATAGTCTTAATTTGTAGTCCGGGTTTCATCTCGGTCTCTCGAATTACCAGGATTTGTCTGGTTTTTCGAATCTCTTTCCTTATATAAAAAAAATAGTCTTAATTTGTAGTAGTGAGATATATGAAATCAATTGAACGGTCTTGTAGGGTTAGTGTATGATTAATATAAAGGTTTATATAAAAGTCAACATAACATCGGCTACATCAGGATTCATAATTAGGGATCACATTGGGCAACCGATTAGCCTAGGAACTACAAAGTATGGACCAATATCCGTGGTCCAATCAGAAGCACTAGCACTTAGAAATGGTATTCGAGAAGCAAGAAGACTTAGTATTCGAAACCTTGAAATTGAAGGGGATAATCTCACAATTATTAATGCAATTAAGGGCGTTTTTCAATACACATGAGAAGTTGAAATGCTTATATCAGATATTTTAGCCTCTTTGCAGGGGTTCGATACTTTCTCAGTGAACCATGTTACTAGGGATTGCAACGCTGTGGTCGACAAAATTGCGAAGCTGGGCCACAGCTCCCCTAGTAACATCTTGTTGGATAATCTAGAGTTGCAAGCTCTCATCCGCATGGATGCACTAGGACGCCCCCCTTAGGGTTTCCTAATTCTTACCTCATCAAAAATATATATATATATATATATATATATATATATATATATATATATATATATATATATATATATATATAAATGTTTATATAATCTTACTAGAGATTGACAAAGTAGTGCAACTCGTGCAAAAGCGAAAACAACTTCAAAAATCCATACTGATTGTCTGATTCATCATACATGATAATCAAGCAATTGGTAATAGGCAAATGCCAACCATCAGAAGGCTAGATCTAACTGGGCAAGACTAATTACAAGGCCATCTGCTTCTAGCATTACATGCACATTCACAAAAGATTACAACTACTGGACTTGGTCTAATATAATCAGTGTGTTGCCACAGCTGAAACATAATCCTAAGCAAAATATGAGCACATTGCAACATCAGATCAGCGATATCGACTAACTTATACGCGTAGTAGTATTTCATATATGCCAAAAGCTATGCCTGCCACTTGAAGGAGAAACATAACCAAAGTTAGCATATTGAGTGAAATCTTATTGGCAAGGAAACAATTAAAGAGATATAGTGATATATCATACTAGAGCTAAGGAGCTTGATTAATGATTATATATCATTCAGTATATGGTACGAAACTACATTAGTGTTCACTAGCACTTCAACTTCATAGGGACTTCTCAATCAAATAACTGAATTTTGACCATAAGACTACATTATCACCTACAGATTGCATTATAATGCAAACTTGAAAAAGAATAGCACAAAAGATGTACACCTAGTATGTGCAAATGAAGCTAAAGGTTGGTGCAAAGCTTGGAGACTCCGAAAACAACTGAATTTTGACCATAAGACTATTATCACCTACCAATTAAAGTACTCCTAATTTCAATATACATTTTCTTATAGATAAATGATAATCAAACTTGAAAAAAAAAATAGCATAAAAAGCACCTACTTTCACAACTTCAAACAATTTCTGTATAGCACAAAGCTAACTAGTAGGAACCTAGGAGACCCCTTTTTTTTGCATAACGCAGTTTACAAAACTAAAAACCAGCATAAACTTTGACAATTAGATTACATTATGGTCTATTAATACCCTTTAACCGACACAGAATCATCAAAACATACATACAAAGTTATACTATATATGATGTGTACATTACTTCTATCCTATTTGATAAATAAAAAGCAAATAAAAGCATTTGAATGCAAATATAAAATGCAAACCATAAGAAGGGAGGACTTACAATCAACTTGAAGACATAAGCCACTCGGGAGGAGGCCAATATACTAATGCCTCACCTCGGGCAAAGTTCTTAATCGAAGTGTTTCCACCTTTATCCAGATCAAAGACACCATAGAGAAGTTTCCGGTCATCGCTATAGCAACGCGAATAACCAGAATCCGTGTGCACCATATAGACACAATTACCCTTAAGGCGTCTGAAATCCTCTGTCGAAACGCCAAAAGAATAATCATCAGAAGAGAGGAACAAGTCATTTCCCAAACACTCAATACGCTTCCAATTACTGCACTTCTTGAATACCTCCAACCTCCATGGATTTTCTCCAACATACCCTTCCAAATCTCTAGGGGATTTCAAGATTTTCGTAAAAGCATACAAATCCGACTTATATTCCACTAAATAGTTGTCATTTCCGACACAAACCGGCGGCATTTGAGGGAAATCAACCAGTGTGAAGCTGAATTCAGAATCCAGTGTAGAAAGCATCCCTTGACTATTAATGGCATAAAATTTCCCATTACAGACAGCCATATCAGTAACAGCATAATCTCGAGAATCAATTGGATTCCATTCCAAATCCCCAAACTTCCAACAGCCCAAGCGCCCATCCGGAAACAAAACCACAACAGCAAACTCACATCCCACCGTATAATTCCAAAGCACAACAACCTTCTTGATAAACGGCCATGCCTCACAGACCTTCTCACCATCGTAAAGCGACAGACAATAGCACTTGCAAACCTCAGAGATCCTAAAATCGAGCAGATTCAAGCTTTTCGGAATCGTTCCGGGAACGAATTCAAGCAATTTCGGAAACAGCGGCGCAAGCACAGAGAAGCGGTTAGGGCTTACCTCTAAAACCCTAAATAGCCAGCCGTCGGAAGGATCGCCGGCGTGAGGGCTGTGCTTCGGCGGCGATAGGCGATAGATGGTGGTGTAATTGACAAAAACCTTGGCGTCGGCGATGGATTTGGTGAACGGAGAATATCTCAGAGGAAATGAGGATGGTCGAAGACGAGGGCGAACGGAAGCTCGCCACGATGAGCAGACGGAGCGGAGACGGATTGTGTCGACGTCGGTGTTGAGGATTTTCGCCAAGAGTGATAAGATGTCTGGTGGGAGATTGCTCCAGAGGGACCAGTTCACAGGCGCCATGGAAGAGGAGGAAGCGGGAACTGAAAGGGGAGAAAGTTGTGGGAAAGAAAATGCGCATTCAGAAAATAAATAAAAAATGACCCGATTCACAAAAACGGATCCGGAACATGGATCCGGATTTTTTTATTGGGCCTAACTAGAATTTTAGTTGGGCTTACTCTGGATAGCCCATTTCTACCAAATAAGAAATAAATTTCTTATCATCTACTTATCATGAATAATGTTTAAATATATTTTTGTGTTTTGGATAGAACGGAACATGGATCAGTTCAAATCGAAATATTAAGCCGAATCAATTGAACCGAAATCGATATTATTCGTTTCGATTTTTTGTTTAAAAATTTCCCAAATTTCGGTGTTGGTTCAGTTCAAATTTCCCAAAGAATAACCATCTATCCATCTTAAACCGACAAAAACCGAATCAATTTCGTTACCGGTTCAAATAGAAATACTAAGCCGAACTGATTGAACCGAAACCGAAATATGTTCTCGGACCTTGAGTGAAATATGTCTAGCACTAGTGTGATATCTCTTTCTTGTTTCGTTAAAAATAAATTTTCACTCAATATGTAACTTTGGTTGTGTTTCTCCTACCGGTGACGGCCGTGGCTTTTGGTGGATATCTCTAGTCTGATGTTGTAATGTGTTCATATTTTGCTTATAATTCTGTTTCAGCTGTTAAATTTAGCATGTAGATGGCAACGCTACTGCTGTTTTTGTTAGAACATGTGGGGTAATGTTGATCTTTTGTGAATGTGCATGTATTACTGATGGACGATGGAAAATTGGAAGTGGATGACCTATGCCTTCATAACTAGTTGAAATGGAGATAAATTAATAGAAGTTTTAGGAAACGCAATTCTAATTAAAAAAATTCTTAAACTAACATGTTATTCTTCGTGTGTACACATTGTATGTGCAAATGTTGAATGTACAAATATAATTTCTAATACCAGCTAAAAGTAACAAACATGAATTGTAATGGAATTGTGATGTCAAGACTTTACAGGCCTTCAACTACTAATTTAATCTTCAAAAGTAGCTACCAATTTAATCTAATTATCATTCTTGCAAGATAGGAAGAATACATGGTAAAGTTCTCAATTGGGCCAAGATAGGAAGAAGACATCACAATATTGAAGATTGGACAATTAAGTACCATGCAGAGATTACTATGATCAAAACGACAGTTATATAAGATCAAAGAAGCAAATACAAACGTTACAAAAAAAAAAGCAAATGCAAACTTTGAGCTTACAGAATTTGAAGCATTGCATGCAAGTACAAAATATCAACAATAACTAAACATGAAGCTAGCTAGGAGGCGAGATTTCTTTACTCAAATCTTCGAAATCATAGACACCAAGCACATCACCGCAAAGTGCAATATCAGTATTTGGATCTGAAGATCCAAGAAAGGCACTTCTCGACGCGGAAAGAACCGTCGAGCTTGGTGTCGCATCCTCGCTTGATGTTGTAACCGTGGTAGTCAGTCTGTCGAAACTGAACGTTATCAAGCACCATAAGACCATGCTCTTTGGCCAGATCAGGCAGATTCCAGCGATTGTACGAGTGCGCCGTCTTGTGTGTGACTTGAATCTGTCTATACTTGTCCAGCATGATTGAAGAGTTTTTAAAAAAAACCTTCAATAGCTGTCTATGAGACCTGACCATTCAAAAAAAATCAAAAATACAAAACACACATATAATTAACCATTTGCAATTACTTTACAGAACCAAAGATAAAAAAAAATTAGAGCAATAGCTTACTTAACAGAGTGGTAGGATGAAGATTTTTCAAAGCCATTTGTAATTAACCAAACCACACATATATACAAACTGTCAAGTGAGCTAGCTAGCAAAATAAAGGAAGTCAATAAATGCATATATGCCAAATTAACCGTAATAATTAGCATTATAACATGTAGATCGGATTTAGGGCTTTGAAAAATTCTATCCAAAGCTATCTAGAGACCAATTTTTTTGATAACCTATCAGTCAGTTCAAAACATACACAACAAGAGAAACCAGCCTTAGGGGCCTATTGCAATTGCACAGAAATGCAAGATCCTTGTCCTCATGCATCTAATTAGTACTGTAATCAATAACAACTTACTCTAAAGCTGCAAGGCTGGTCTCTGCGTAGACAATCTCGGAATGAGGGAAGTTGTAGACATAAAAATAGGAGAATAATTAGATTAGACTAGTTTTTATTACCTGGATCATTTGTACAAACTCATAGCTTCCACGTTTCGATTACAATCCCTCTCGGAAACAATATTTTATCATCCAAGCTTGTAGACCTTGGAAGACCGTCAGTCCTTGAATTTGCTGACAAATCAAGCCTGAGTTTTTTTCATGGTTAGACACATTTATCAGAATAAGACATGAAATTGAAAAATATGCCTGTGGGTCGCACATAGGAAAAGAAAAACAGAATATTCTTAAAGGTTTGTTCTCTCCACATATATCGAATTGAAGAACAAACTCTTAATCAGTACAATATCAGAACACATACGTATTATGATCTATATTACATTTACAATACAATACTAGCTAATGCTATATTAAGTATATAATATACTGTAATGATATTTAAGTAATTCAGATGAGCTAACCCCTATTCTCATTCCACAAGAACGCATCTAATGATGTTTCTTTTCAACAAAAAACTGTAATGACATAAAAACGATCCGGATTTATTCAATAACAATAATCCATGTCGGCGATTTTATCTCTAATTTTTTTTGGGAGAATGATTTGATCACTAATTAGTATTCTCTGCAAATTTATCTACTTGGATACTTCATGATCTAGTTGCATACAAGACACTTACCGTGGACGGCGGTTTCCGGCCTAGGATCTGAACCGGCGGACAGCGATGAGGCAAGAGCAAGTGGCCGGAATTCTGGCTTCCTCTCCAAAATACAGTTTTGCTGGCTTGTCAAAGGATTGGAAGCTCGAGTGAGGGGGTTAACAAAATCAAATTGGGGGAAGGATTTAAATCCTGGGATTTGGAGATTTAGAACTTGAGGGTTCTCTTGTTGAATTTTCGGATTTCTCAGAGAACAAAAGGTCTTTTATAAGGGAGTTTTTGTCCATAATTTCCCTTTAATGGTTTGAGACCTTTGGGCAAAGTAAGGCTATGGAGAAGGTAGTGGGGCGGGATGGGACGGAACGATGGGCACTTGGGCAGGCCAGCGGGAATCCGGGGCGGAAGATTTGAGGTCTGCCATGGCTAGTCGTACAAGCTTAGGTTCTTCTATTTCTTTTCTTTCATTTCCTTGTCACTGATGGGCCGCAAATTGGACCAGGGGATTGGATCACAGATATCAAGCCCACACTCGATTGATAAGATGATAAAGAAATTGGGTGGATCGATTTCCACGTGGCCCACTCGGTTTAGGATTTAAAAAGCAGAGGCAAAAATTTGAAGCAATCTAATCTACTATATATATATATATATAAAATAAGGTTTAGAGTATTCTCATTACGCCAGCTAGGATTTCGTCACATGTCGATACTATATTAAGCCACATCAAATTTTTACACGTGTCATTTTCTTATAATTTAAACATCTTTATAAATATTTCATGTCATATTTCACATGTCAAATTTTTCCCTCGGTTTGGCTAAAAGGAGAGGTTTGGAAGTGCTCATGCTACCACAATGGCTAATGTTATTTCCTTCTCTAAGTGCATGCCTTCTCTTTTGCTCCCTAGCCGTATGGTCAAGAATAATCTTGGGTGGCTTCATCGGCTGCAACGTGACCTTCAATTCTTGCCATCTCGGTGGAAAGCGTACTCGTTGGAGACGCCATCATGGATCACTCCCTGATCAAATTGCCAAGGTCGGCCTAAAAGAAGATGGCACACTGACATGGGAACCAAATCACATTCAACAACGTCTTGATATGGACCTATGGCAAATGAAATCAAAGTCCATTCCTTCACATGGATGGACGATTTAGAATTTAACCAACACAAAGGATAAGGTATGGGATGAGGAGTAGTAGGAATTGAAAAGCGAGAAACAACCTCCTAATTGATGATATTGCAACAAGAGCCGCTATCAACAATTAAGCTACCTTATCTTGGATTTTGCAACGAGTATATATGGAAGATCACCTCTCGTTGGCTCGGTGTGGTTAGGATGCATAGAACAATTTTTATCTAGACATTAAACACTGAGATCAATGGTAGTTTGGAAGTTGTTCACGAGGACTTGAACGATATGGTTCATGGTTGGTTCATTGTCGTGTTGTAAATAATGCTTATATGTAATTTTTGTCAGTTATTTATAAAAGGGAAATTCTTTTTAGTGTCCCTAAGGTTTTGCCTTTTTGTTTTGGTGCCCAAGAAAAAAACTTATTCCTCTTGGTACTCCTGAGGTTTTGGCTTTTCCCGTTGATGCCCTTCTCCGGTTCAAATTAGCTAATTTTAAGCTTACCATTATGTTCATCACTCTTAAATTAGTAGGATTCAACTCTTAAAACACTTAAATTCATAACCAAACTACATCAATTTGAATTTTTAAACAATTTTGTAAACAACCCCTTAAAATAGAGGATTGTTTAAAAATTCAAATTGATGTAGTTTGGTTATGAATTTTGATGTTTTAATAGTCAAATTCTACTAATTTAAGGATTTTTTGACTTCCTAATTCGTTGGGTTCGAGTTTTGTGCAAGCCACTTCCTAATTAGTTGGGTTCGAGTTTTGTGCAAGCATTGGTCTCTTTTTTTTTTTTTTTGTGTTTACTGAATACACATTTTTATTTTTTAAACTCAGATTTAATGCATACCTTGAAACTCATGGTTTATTTAAGCCCTAACTTCAAATGTAATGCATTTATCGAATAAAACAATAACTTTCTTGTATGAATTCCCGCTGTCCGCTGTCCCATGCATACATTGATAATACACTGCATGTTACCCATGAAATCTGAAAATAGATGAACATATAATAATGCACCCTAAGAATTTAAAAAATAGATGAACATATAATAATGCACGCGTGAGTATATAATTACTTAGATTTAATTAACGTATAAGTTGAAAACCATGATTTTTTAAATTCTTCCCTTTATCTTCAAATTAAATGCATTTATCGAAAATGAACAATTAGTTATATGAATTTACGATGCAAAGTTGGGTGGCATAGCTGCTACGTTTGGAGAGAGATTGATCGGTGAACTGATTAATTAAACCGGTTATCAAAGTGGAAAAAAAGGCATGCAAAGAGATTAATTAATTAAAGGCTTTAATTAAACAGGTTGGGAATGTAGAATTGTAGAAAGGCGGGAGTCTCGACCGTTGAATGGAAATAACGACTATAAGTGCTCAATCTGATGACTTTCTAAAGAACACAGAGATTGAAGGAGATTGACTAACTTTGAGGAGTCTCGACCGTTCAATGATTTGGTGGCTTCGTTGGAAGAAAGTGGAGAGCATTGGTTTCGTCTAATAATTTCTTCTGACTCTTGAGTAGTGATTATGAATGAATTGTACTCTTTATTTATTTGCTTGCCGGCATTGTTGAAGTAACAACTTTGGATGTATTATTGCTTCAAATCTTGCCTCTTTCATCTTAATATCATGTGTGCTTGATGGTATGCTAATTGATCGTTTGCTCTTAAATTTATATATGTATAATCCAAGACAATTGGAACATATTTAAAAATTACCCTTGTAAAGGCTTAATCTTTACTGCATATATCAGGATATCACATTTTTATATGGTGTTCAAATCTCATTAATCTCATAAGCAATAAGCAAAAGTAAGATACAAAAATGTTGACAGCCAAAGAAGAAGAGTATAGTATGATCTTTCATATGATAGATATACATCACATCATCAAATTTATCAAAATTTTCATTCATAGCAGATGAACATTCATAAAAATCAGTACCATGTTCATTACGTTTCTACAATATAACTGAAACAAGCCATCCATTTTCCTTGATATTGAATAACATTGTCAATATGAATAATAGCACTCTATGATAACATTTTCCTCGAGAGTGAAAACTAAGCAAGTGTAAGACCGTATTGGTGCACATATATGATAAAAGAAATGTAAGCAAATACCATTTGAATGCCAATTTAAGAGGGGAAAAAAAAAGCCAGATCAGGTCAATAGACTTATATCTAAGACACTCAGGAGGAGGCCAGCATATTTTTGCAACTTAAACTTTACAAACCCAAATATTACCTAAATAAATGAACTTTACAAGATCAAAATCAAGCACAGACCAATTTCAAGCAAACCATATTTCACACATGATGTCCATATCTTCTCTACTGTATGATAAATGAACCATAACCAAAGAGATAACATTCCAATGCAAATTTAAAAAGAACCCCACCCATCATTCTTAAACGGGAAGAGATTCATTCATAAAGCCAATCAGGAGGAGGGCAACATATATTTGCACCGATTAGAATTCTAGTAGAAGTAACACTTACACAGTCACAGACACTATACAGATAAAATCTACCAGAGGCAAGTCAATCTAATGAATCATAATTGTTGCCATCTACAAGATGGATCATGCTCTGATCATCAAAAACCAAGAAACTGATTCAAAAGATTCTAATTACAAAAAAGCCTTGCCGAAGTTTCTGATTAAGAGATTAAAGATCACTGATCATTAATCCAATCAGAAGTGGTAGTATATATGCCAAAAAGCCAGTCAAGGGCCTGCATGAGAAATATAACCACAATTGACATTATTGAACAGAGAGTTCAGAGTATACTATAACTGACAACTCAAAAGAATCACCATACTTAATGCTAACAATTAAGATTAATGCAATGAACAGAGAGTTATAAATGAATTTCAATATGCATTTCTTTCTTTTCTTTGACACATATGCTTATATCTTACAAAGGCCAAACTAGCTAGTAGTAGTATGCTAAGAAGAAGGCAAAATTTTAATTTTTGTTGAATAATGTAGTTTAGAAGACAAAATGACCACCTAATTCTTGACACAGACAACAATATAATATATAAATGCACTTAAACAATAACAAATATCAAATAAGTGGAGGCAGAATTGTTTAAACTATACTCTACTACATGCATTTCTCCTCTCATCTTTAATGAATGCAAAGCAAATAAAGAAACTCCAACGCAAATTTTAGAAAGTGCAAGCATAAATTGGGACGACTTACAGTGATCAACCCGAAGAACCTGAGATATAAGTGTCTCGGGCAATCTTCCTAAGCCATGCGGGAGGAGGCCAGTATGATAGTTGACCTTGGTTCAAAATTCTTTCTCCGTCAAGCGCATAGACACCGAAGTGAGAATGTTGTTCGGCCTTGAGAAAAGAATAATAGATGTATTCCACGTGTGCTATATAGGCACAATTGCCCTTGCCTCTAAAATCATCTGCAGGCAGCCCCAAAGAAACATCATTCGAACAGAAGAACATCGCATTTCCCAAACATCTGATATGCTCCCAATTATTGATGCATTTCTTGAATATCTTCAGCTGGAATCCATGTTCATTACTCTCAAACTCATCATCATTATTACAGCATTCAAAGATTTTGGACAGCACATACAACTCTGAGTTATACTCCACCAGAAAGTTTTCAGTTTTAAGGCAGTTCACAGGTAAACGAGGTAAGGAAACCACAGTCAGGTTCAACTTGGAATCAAATGAAACAAGAACCCCTTGGTCACTAATGGCGTAACATTTTCCTTTACAGATAACCATATCAGCAATATCATAATCTTTGGTATCAATCCAAGTCCAAGACTTATCACCAAACTTCCAATAGCTCATGGTCCCAGCAGCAAACAAAACCAAAACAACAAAATCACACTCTAACGCACTGAGGATGATAACCTTCTTGAGAGCCCAATCCAAACACAAGTCAGTTCCATCAGCATCGAACAAATTCAGAGTATAGCACTTGCAGATTTCGGTAATCCGATAATCGAGAAGATTCAAGTACTTAGGAATAGTTCTGGGAGGGAAATCGGGCCTATCTAGAAGCAATGGGGATAACATCAAAAAACTGTTAGGGTTTACCTCCATAACCCTAAACATCCAACCATCGGAAGGATGGCCGGGGTAGTCACCGTATTCCGGCGGAGAGAGACGATAGAGCGTGGTGTAGTTGAGAAGCAAGCGGCCGCCGCTAGCTGCAATTGAGGAACCGGAGAGAAGTGGAGGCAGGTTGAGAGGGAAGGGAGAGGGTCTCAGGCGAGGACGGACGGAAGATCGCCAGGATGTGCAGATGGCGCGAAGACGGAGAATGTCGACATCGGTGTTGAGGATTTTCGCTATGATTGATAAGATGTCTGGATGGAGGTTTTTCCACTGGACAGACGCCATGGAAGAGGAGCGGGAAACTGAAGAGAAATGAAGCGTTTGAGGACTTGTGGATTGTGCTAGGAAAAGTGAAGAAATGCGCGCTTCTATAGGGAAATTTTTCGGTGGATGTCCCGAAATTTACGGGTATTTAGATTTGGTGCTCTAAAATTCACTTTTTTCAAGTTGATGTCCACAACGTGAATTCCCCCCCCCCCCCCCCCCCCCCCCAAAAAAAAAATGAAATATTTTTTTTAAAACAACCAAAAAAAATGAAGCTTAACTGTGCATAAATTAAAAATAAAAAGTATGGATTAGGCAAAAAAAAAATATTGTACTAATGTAAATTGATTTTTTTTAGTTTATAGGGAGTACCTAGTGCACTCATGCCCCATGGGCATAGCTCAGTTGATACCCGGATAGCAGATTGTAGACAAGGGCACAAGTTCGGGTCCTTGTGGGCACCAGGCACTATTCCTCCTGTCTTGGGAGCCATTGAGTCACCATGATTTACCTCCTCCACGATTGACCTTGGGCAAGGTGTGGTGAGGGTGCCCAGGGTGTGCCTAAAACACCTTTTGTGGACAAGTGCACTCATAGAAGCACTTGGGGGTTTGTTTAAATTGCCAATTTAATGCATTCATACTTCAATTTAATTTAACACAACTTAATCATTTCAATAATGTAAATTGATTTGAATTCTTCAAAAATTATTGCGGTCATGATGTTTTTGGCTTATGGCTTAATCTTTACTGGATGAATCAAGATGTCACATTTTACATGGTGTTCAAAAGTCATTAATCTCACATTGTTGGCAGTCAAAGGAAGAGTAAAAATGCTATATTACCTTTCATATAATGATAGATACATCAAGTCATTACATTTCTCAAAAATTTCATTATTAACAGTTGATCATTAATCATTATAAGTACCAGTGCTATATTTATTACATTTCTACAATATAATTTACACTCGATGAAGGTAGAAGACATATCCTTCAAATCATCAAATTGAATCCCAAGTTCCCAACTAACATGTTACAACTGAAACAAGCCATCCATTTTCCTTGATATTGAATAACATTGTCAATATGATGTGGCTTGTTATCAATGAATATCCAATCCTCATTCCCAAACTTCCAATAAATCATGCTCTCATCAGAATGCAAAACCTTTCAGCAAAATCACAATCCACAACATAAATACAGAAGAGAATGATTACATTTTGTAAAGAACCATTAACATTTTTAATCATCGCCGATAAACCTAACGGGGGGATAATTTAAAATCAGAGTGTTTGATAGGTGAAGGCAATTTAAAAGGGAGGGAAAATGGCCTTTTTGTTCCAGAACTAGCACATTCACATTCATAAGCTTCAATCCATAGAAAAATTCCATATACAGACTGAATTTTGCTAATAATTATCACAAAAACAACTGGAACTAAAGACTACAGAGCAGAATTAACCCTTGTCTAGTTTGAAGCTTAACTGAATAGAGACTATAGATCATCGCGTGCAGTAGTAATACATAGATGCCACAAAACCCACTTGGCAGCTGCAAAAACAAAGCCACGGTTGACATATTGAGTGACAAATCGTATTCAGACAAAACTTTATACAACCATAGTGAAAGAATAAGACCATATTAGAGCAAACAGTAACAGGATACTCATTATAGGTCCATTTCATATCTCCTCTATGATAATTGGTAAATGATAAGTAAATAGATAACATTTTTCAATGCAAATTTAAGAGGAAAAAAAAACAGACATAACAATTAGAGGAGCTTGAACTAGCCCTAAGCCACTTAGATGGAGGCTGCTATAACTATGGCCTTGCTATAGTTTGCTTAATAAAAAGTAATTTTTGGAAAAAAGATACTTTTCACATTTTTCAAAGCAAGAATACAACTACAATTCACATATTTCAATGCAAAAAAGTATGCTTTTTTCCCAAAATTGCTACTCCCTCCGATTCAAAATAAATGTCGTTTTAGCTTTCGACACAATAATTAAGAAAAGCATTAAATAAACTCAAAAAGGTAAATTTTTTCTAAATTTTACCACTCATCACCTTTTTTCAACCAATGAATGAATAACATTAATTAATAAAAACACATTCCAATAACAATTCTCATAATTCACTCCTAATCAATTGTCTTGAAAACCTAAAACGACATCTAAAATGGATCAAATTTAAAGTCCTAAAACGACAATTAATTTGAATCGGAGGGAGTATTTGTTAAGCAACTATAGCAAGGCCTATACCTAATCCGCTCATGAGGAGGCCAATATATGTTACATAATAAACATAACAAGACAAAATAAGAACTTAAATAATGGAAACTGGACTACCTTACAGCCTATTATTAATACAGTTTACAATGTCAGTAGAAACATATATCAAAGAAAACATATTGACACATGATAGGCCCATTTCATTCTATCCTAAATGATAAGCACAAAATTTAAACAGAAGAAGCAAACCTATAATCATCAACTGGCAGAGCTTGAATAGTCACAAAGCCAGTTAGGAGGAGGCCAATATATTTTTGCGCGATCGCGGGTCGTTTCCACTATTACACTTTTAGTTCTAGACCTATCGAAATCAAAAACAGCGTGGCCATCACCATACTCAATACCCTCATCACAATAAGAGAAATGCCTATGTGCTGTATAGACACAATTGCCCTTGCAACCTCCAAAGTCCTTTGTGGAAAGGCAAACTGACACATCATCACTTGAGAGGAAGAACTCGCCGTCTTCAAATGCTTTAAAACGCGCAAAACCATAGGACATTCCGAAAATCTTCACCCTCAGTGGAATTTCAATGGAATCCGCTTCCTTCTCATAAGTTTGATCATCTTCATACTCATATCTGCCCTCTTCCTCGTCATCACTGACCTCGTCCTCGTCATCAGTGCTCTCATTCTTGCTAATGCTAATCTCTTCATCACTACAATCATCCTCACCAGTACTAATGTAGTAAGGAGAACCGTCATCTTCATCCTCCTCACTATCATAACTATCTCTACCGTGGGGAGGAGTAAGCTCATAATCATCACCGCTACTGTACCTGCCTTCGAAGTCGCTACTATACTCATCAGGTTCTCGATCATAGATTTTCGATACGATGCACAATTCCGACTCATATACCACAAAATTGTTGTGATTGCCCAAAAGATCATAATCTGATGAAAAAACCAAGGTCAGGTTGAACTCCGAACCAAAAGAAACAAGCTTCCCGTCAGAGCCAATAGCATAGCATTTCCCATCAAAGAAGATCACATCATCAAATTCATAATCTTTGATATGAATGGGAGTCCAATCCTTATCCCCAAACTTCCAATACCTCATAACGTTGTTCGTCGTACTCCGACGGCTTTTCGAAGCCAAAACCAGGACAGCAAAATCACAATCTTCCACAAAGTTCCAGAGGACGATTACCTTCCTGACCACTTCCACCGGTTCAGTGACGCCGTTGAAATCGACAAAATCAAGGTGATAACACTTGCAAATTTCAGAAATCCGATAATCAAAAAGATTCAAGCCTTTCGGAATCATACCGGGATCACAATCGATCTTTTCGGGAAGCAGCGGCGTTAGGAGAGAGAAAGTATTAGGTCTTACCTCCAAAACCCTAAAAAGCCAGCCATCGGAGGAATCGCCGGCGCATTCCAAAGGGGAAAGTCGATAGAGAGTGCTGTAATTGAGAAAGTATTGTCCGCCATCACGCAGATTAGGGGAGCTTGAATCAGAGATAAATGGAGGCACCTTGACGGGGAAGGAATAGGGCTTCATACGAGTTGGAAGAGAAGCTCGCCAAGAGGAGCATACTGAACGGAGACGGAGAAGGTCGACATCGGAGTTGAGTAATTTGACTATGATTAACAAGATATCGCAGGGGAGAATGCTCCATTGTACAGGCGCCATGGAAGAGGGAGTTTGGAGTGGCGGGGGAACGAAGAGACGAGTACAAAAAATACGCGTACGAATATAATAAAGCAAAACCTTATGTTGGTGTTATTATAAATGGGCTGGACTTGGGTCGGCCCAGATGATTTGCACGAACACGTAACAGAAAACGGGTTAATTTGAAATCAGTGGCCAGTGGGGCTAAAATGAGAAAACGGTTAGGATTTACCTCAAAAACCCTAGATTTATAGCAATCTAAATTCATCAATCACGATATGAGTACAATATAAATAAATAAAGGAAAATTACGGTTGGTACTTGGTACCTCTACTTTTTTTTTGCGTTGATTTATTTAGATCGCTTAACTAAATATTTGAAGACTGGCCATTTAGTTAACCACTTAACTAAATATCCGAAGACTGTTTCTGTTTTAGGTTGATTTATTTAGCTCGCTTGAAATTATTTAAATCCATAGGTTTCTTTGACAAAAAAAAACAAATTCACAACTTTATTCCAAGTGAAGACATTAACCAATAACCAATAACCAATTGGTCTAGTGGGATGAGGTGTTAGGCTCTTTAAACGCGTTTGTTCAGGAGGTTCAAAGTTCGAATCTTCTTGGCGGCGTGTATGGAAAAAATTGAATTGGGAGGGTCGCCCCCAACAATGGACCTCTGCAGTACCCGGTTCGGATGTAGATTGGCCCCGGCTAATCGAACCGAGCGAGAGATAAAAAAAAACATCTTCCTTCCATTGCCTAATATTTATGTTAATTCCATGCACATATTCGTGTAAGTCTAACGTTCGATTTACATCCAACTTTCGATTTGGATGGTTATTTAATTTTCACACGTTTTCTGGTGCAACTGTCTTATGAATTAGACATTTAACAATGAGTTTTTAAAGGAGCCAAGCTAAATGAGTTGACCAATTAATGAGAGGTGCCCGTATAATGCATATATATGCACGGTAAGTCTAATTCATAAATCCAATGAAATTTCAAACTAAAACCAATAGGTTATAGACCATATTTACGCCCAACTTTCGGTCTAGGGAGTTATTTTCCCGGTTTTAAAAATGATTTATTTTCCCAAATAAACTATAACTTTGTGTTGACCCGAGCTCACATTTAATCCGAACCTAAAATAATAGAATCAGAACATGATTGACCCGACCCCATTGACACGTTTAAACAATTAATTGACCCTCTTTATGCTAAGCATCGATGCTTGCTTTTTAATTTCAAGCATTGCATCTCCAACCCTTCTCCCAATTTTATATATAAAATTAATAAAATCCAAACATTCTTTCCAAAAAGTACACGAATAAAAATGCTCTTATTGTCAAGATTTGATCATTGATTGGCATGTAGAATGAAGCCCGAATGAAGCGTATGCGAAATATGTTTTCGTGGATTATTGTTCTAATTGATCATGTTCTAGGAGAGAATTAGATTACCAAAAGAGATCAATTCACATCTTGAATTTTTTTTATCACAAATATATGTACGAACTTGGCATTAAAAAAAGATAAGCAATACCAAACAAGCTCACTTGTTGATTATTATCTTTAGTTTTCACAAATTCAACTATATAAAACATCCAAATCTATATTCGAATAATCCCGATTTGAATTCTAAAATCATCTCATTTCATTGTCAAGATTTTAAGATTTCGGTTGATTAGGAATCGTTTTCAAAGCTATCATTTCTACCTTTTTAATGTCTTTTGGTACTTTTCTAACATCTCACGAGTCAAGCCACAACAGATACGCACCCAAACAAGCTCATTTGTATCACGTTCGAGTAGCTTGAAGACCTCTTTTTGAATCCCGACCAAACAAAAATTTGATTACACACCCAAAATATTATGATCATCAATTGAAAAATAGTCAATTTTAGGGCTCCAACCAAAATAGTTTTAAACTCGGTGCACCATTCTTAATTTCCCAAAAATTAATTTCGTTAATTTAAATATTGGGATTGACCGAGCCTCTCAATACGTAATCAGCGCGACTCAGCGTCACCTACCACATTGCATTTCAAATTGCCAAGCTTTGAAAATGTCCAGCTCTAAACCCAGCGGAAGAAGACTTCGAATTTCATATATCCGGTCGTCGTCTTCTTCATTGAGATTAGTTTTGCTCAAAAGATCGCTCCTTTTCACAGGAACTCCAAGTCAAACCGGCGGATTTTCCTCCCTTCTCTTCGAAGCTATTCATCAATGGCGAGATCAGGGAGACACTCTCGTCACTCGATGCGAAATCCGTCCCCTTCGACGCTCGCATTCACTATTCTAATCGCGGTTTCGTTCGTCGTTCTCATCCTCCTCGGCCTCGGAATCGTCTCTCTCCCAAGTAGTAACTCTCCGAGCAACTCCTACTCCGGCCACGATCTTAGTTCCATGGTTCATACATCTGTGCACAGGTAATTGGGGATATTAGGGTTAAAATAATGCTGATTTTTTCGTCTCAGCGTCGAATCTTCGATTTATTCGTGATTTTGTTTTGCGAAATTGATGGTGCAGAGGCGAGATAAACAAAAATCGAGGTGATCAATGGGTTGAATTGATCTCTTGGGAGCCTAGAGCGTTCGTTTACCACAATTTTCTGGTGAGTTCATTGCATTTAATCTCTGTGACCTGATTCTGTGGTTTTGTATTCAAATTTTGCTTTTGCTTCCAAGTTGTTCAAGGTCAACGGTGGGAATTCTGCTTGCATGATGCTATTTCTTCTTCAAGAGTTTTAATGGTTTGGAAAATGTCAAAGAAATAAGTATTTTTTTTCCCAGAATGTATTGGTTTTAAGCTTTTTGAGGGGAAAAAAAGTTGTTTACAATGTACAACTATTGCATAGGTGATGAAATCATGACAGCCATTTTGATTGATTTAGATGAGAATAGGCAAATTCATTGAGAGAGAGACCATCTCATATACCAACAGAATATATGAACATTGTATAGGCCTGCACTTTATCTGAATGCCATGTTTTCAAGTAATTGGTCTGAGTTGACTTTCATAGTTTCATACTTTCATGTATATAGTTGTTACTGATTCTGACCAAAAAAAAAAAATAGTTGTTACTGATAGCCTATTCTGGACATGGGCCCATCCTGGCCCGTTTACCCAGCCCAAATATCAAGTTGAGCCCGGCCCGTGTCCACTTTTGCCCAAGTCTGCCATTATCCAATTACAAGTCTTAGATAGATATTAGTAATTCTTACTGATCACATTATAAGTTCATGAATGCATATTTCTATGAAGAGTTTCTTGTTACTCATGTAGTTATGTGATGGCACTGATGACTCATTTCTTCTTTTGTTGACAGTCAAAGGAAGAATGTGAGTACCTTATAGAGCTTGCTAAGCCCCACATGCAGAAGTCTGAGGTTGTTGACACTGGCTCTGGCAAAAGTATTGATAGCAGGTTTATACACTTTTTTCATCTCCTTGTTAACTATCTTCTTAATTTGTTCATTCTCATTGTGTAAGAACCTTTTGTTCGGCTTTTCTTGCAGGGTGCGTACAAGTTCAGGAACGTTTCTTCCTAGGGGGCGAGATAAGGTCATTAGTGATATTGAAAAAAGGATTGCAGATTGGACATTCATTCCAGTAGGTATGTGATTCAAGGATTTTCTCCGTTCTGCTTTGCCATTGGTTCACTCATCGTTGAATTATTGTTCAATAACAACCATGTGAATACAAATAGTCTTTTATCTTATTCAGTGTGAGAAAAGATTGTGCACTAGAGAAAGATAGGAGCACTGAACCAAAGAAATGCAATTGAAAAAAAAGTATTCGGCATTGTGCCATTGTGGTTTTATAAATATAGAGTCTTGAAGCTAGATCAATTTTTATTGAAGTCTTCTTTGAATGATTTTCTTGATATTAATGCATGAATGTCTATCTAATCCACAGATCATGGGGAAGGTCTACAAATTCTTCATTACGAAGCGGGACAGAAGTATGAGCCTCACTATGACTATTTCATGGATGAGTTCAGTACCATAAATGGTGGCCAAAGGATAGCCACTGTTCTCATGTACCTGTACGTATAATATACTCCTCATTAAAGGCCCGTTTGGTTGCAAACTATGGAAATGGAAACAAATAGAATGAATCTATACTCCACTTTAGTGTCATGATATATACAACAAGATTTTTAACTTCACTCGCAGCCCTAAAATTTCCGTGAATGTATCATGACACGAAAATGGACTACATTTCAGGCCCTAAAAAATTTGCTCTAACCTTCTGGCTATCTCTACCTCATTTATGTTATGATTTTATCGTCGTCTACAGTTCAGATGTTGAGCAAGGAGGCGAGACTGTATTCCCTAACATCAAAGTGAACCAAAGCGACGTTCCTGACTGGAATAAGCTGTCTAAATGTGGTAAAGAAGGGCTATCGGTTAGACCTAAGATGGGCGATGCCTTGCTATTCTGGAGTATGAGGCCTGATGGGCATTTAGATCCTCTAAGTTTACACGGTCAGCAATTAAGCAAATAATCTATGCCTTTTCTATGGTTACTTTGATCTGTTTTTGCATTTCATAGAATGAGCTCTCTCTTGTCATTGCAGCTGGTTGCCCTGTGATCAGAGGAAACAAATGGTCATCTACAAAATGGATGCGTGTCAATGAATTCAGAGTTTGAACCCATGAGGTACTTTTCGGTTCGTTTCCAAAACCGTTTGTATTATTAGTCAAAGCTTGATTTTGTCCCGGGACATAGCTCTTGCTCGCTCAACTAGGACCCATTACATTGCAATTTGATTTTAAGTCATCTAGAACAATAAGTCTACAAACAAAACTTGGCTCTGTCCATGGTAATCTGAACTTCAGTTTAACACTAGACAACAGATGGTCTAATTGTATTATCATTGCATAACAAGACTGATGAGCAATGCATTGTACTTGATGAAAAATGACCACAATCAGTTCATGTTCAGGTTCATGTTTAGATATATAATTGCCATTTACTCTGGTATTTGATTTTAAACTTCAGCTGTTCTATTTACATTCTGAAGCCTTGTATTTCTGTGCCAGAACAGATGACTGTAAATCAGACAGATCAATTGTTGTATCCAGTGTAACAAAGTTGGAAGTATCTGCTCTGTACAGACCACCAAGATTAATGCAGACTTGACATTATTGCAAAAAGGCCCTTCACAGTTTTTACCATTTTTTTGTATCTGTTACAATTATACATCTAATTAGCATACAAAGGAACTGGAAATTTTATATGGTTATTGTTCAGGAAATCAATAATTTTAATGATCAAAATAGTGTCTGTATTGTTGTTTTGCGTTAGCTTGGACGTCAAATGGTAGCTTACCATCTCTAGTTATTATCACACAATATTTTTCTAAGGAACATAATCCAGGTTCTGTTGTAATTAGCAAGCAATAAGCCAATAATTAACCAATAATGTGGGCGGTATTGATTCTATGCCCACAGAATTATCTGGCTGCTGGATTTTCATATTAATCTACTAATCTCTCAAGCTTCAAAGTAAATCAACTTTTAATTATTTAATAGACCAACTATCAAAATAAAACGAAAAATTTCACCTAATGCCATTGTATTTGGCCTTTTATTCCTTGCAAAACTTGTAAATGGGTTCAATTTATAAGAAAAAAATTACCTTCACAAACAAGAGTTAACAAAAATATCTTTTATCCACATGAGTTTTTTTTCTTTAAAAACGTGCCTCTTGATAATAATAAATAATTATAATGACATATAGTAATATTAACTTCATATATATTATGCATTGCCGTACGCAAGTTGGAGATAAATAATATGCTGGATTTAGTGGCTTAATTGTTTGTTCAAAAAATCTTGTTTGTCGATATAGTTTTGCCGGTTAGTTTGTCTAATGTTGAATTTTTTGAATAAAATGTTGTGTTTTTCTATTTTATATTCAAAAGCATGTACAAATTCAATGAAAAATGTTGTTCCAACGGCTGTCTAATGTTTGGAATTGTTAGGAAAATATATATTTTAACCATAGTAAGATGAGCTCGATCTAAAAGTACATGCACTATTTGTTTTAAAGATTAAAAAGTTGCTAGTAGACTGGTTAATTGGGTCGGTTATTTCGGGTTCGGGTTATTTTGGGTTCGACTTGAGTCGGGTTCGGATTATAACGGGTCACATGTCAAATCGGGTTGGATCATTACAGGTTTTCGAGCGAGTCGGGTCGACCTAACAGGTCAAGAAAATTGATTTTTTTGGCAAATATTAAAATATTATTTTATTTAAATAATAATATTTAATGATAATATTGTTTTTTATATATTTTAATAATAAAATATATTATAATTTTCAAAATATAAATATAACCAATTGGGTTAACACAAAGGGTTTCGGGATAATCGAGTTTAATTTATTTCGGATTTAAATTGTTGGATCTTGTTCCTAAAACTTTAAGACGGATCGGGTCAGCTTTTAACAGTTCAAGTTGCTAGCGAGGGATTTAATTTTGTCTTAGAAGTAAAAGTGTTATTGTCAGCTAAAACTTAGATGAAAGAAGTATATGATATATTCTTGAGTCGTATGCATGAAGTTATGAATTTAATATTTTTTTTAATTCCAATTGTAAAGTTTTTGTGCATTCTATATCTAACTTTCTTTGTGAAATTGTTAACTTAATTATATAGAAATTGTCAAGAGTAATAAAGATCCATGGTGCAACAAAGAGACTATTACTTGTGCGTTGGATCACACAAATCTCACCCTACTTATAAGTAGTTAGTTACGCATGACCATCGTAGGGTATATAGTTTAAATAAAACTTAATGACAGACAATACTACAAAGTAGACATCATTAACAATGTCATCTCATTCTAACCTCATCTTCTTATACCATCTATTTTTTGCTACACATATCTTTCATTAGCAAAGTACATCACAATTTTCATTGGATAGAATAAATTCACAATGCTACCAACTTTTTATATTTTGGTATATGGAATGAGTTTGGTATGTTAAATTTATACTAATATTTATTTTAATTAAAAGAATGAAAATAGATGATTATTGTACTAGTTAGATACACTCGAGTTTATAGTACTAAATCCAAAATTAAAATATATATAAGCGATTCTTATTCCAACCCGATTTCCGATTCTAACATTTTTCCCGGTAGAAACAAGAAACCAATATGGCTTTATTTGTAACAAGCATAATTGAAAGTATATTAGTTTTATTAAACCATTTATTTGGTAGAAACTAGCTAGAAACCAATAATCCTCTAATTTTATTAAAAATATTAATTATGGGAACTAAAATTTTAAAAAGAAATTAATAAATCTAAAAAAATATCATTTTTAAAATATATTAATAAATCTAAAATTAAATTAATAAACCCTATTAAAAAATAGTTAAATCTTTTTCGAGATGAAAAAATTAAATCTAAATAAATACAATTTAAAAACATATTATCATTTTTAGGTTCTTAAGGACATAGGTTACAAAAATCGTATCATATACGTACCGATGCACGGTCATTATCATCAATGTCATGATTGTTTAAAATTTATGATTTGAAAATTATTCATTTCTTTAAATTTAATATAAAAAATTAAATAGAAGGGTTTTGTACTTTTTTTTTTCTTTCTAAAAAGGATTCTTAAACAGTTAAACCCATAGTAATTTTGTAATTTTAATATACTTCCATCAATTCAGATTTCAGTAAACAAGTCGATTTGGAACTGTGAAAGTACATTTAAATAAAAACGTTTTACACTAAAAAAATTTAAAGATCGAGAAGCCAAATATTTATTTGTCGATGCATAATAGAGTAAGCAATCACAAGTCATCAAAGCTATAAATGCGAGTTGGTATAGCACATCTTGAAAGACCCATCGCCATTTGTCTTAGCGACTAAGATTAATCTTCCAACTAACTTCCTATCTCCTCTGTTTCTTGCCTATTTATCCATCAACCGATCAAATTAATCCCCAATTGAAGAAGATGGAGTTCTACTCAAACCCTATTAAAACCCTCGTTCTAATTTCTTCATTTTTCTCCAATTTTGTTCAACGGTTCAGAGAGAATCGCTACAATTTCACCTTCTTCTCCGTTCTCTCCCACTTCTTTTCTGTCATTTTCACCTTCTTATTCGCATTGGGTTCGTCTCTGTTTTTTTAAAAACAAAATTCCTTCAATCTCAATGATTTTTACTTGTTAATTTGTGATTTTTATTTGTTACAGTGGGGATTTTGCTGGGATTCATAAGCGGGGCTTTGATTGGGCAAGAGACGGAGAGTGGGTTCATGGGAGGAGCCGCCATTGGAGCCATATCTGGAGCTGTGTTTTCAATTGAGGTGTTTGAGTCATTTGTGGTTCTATGGCGATCAAATGAATCCACAATTGGGTGTCTCTGTTACTTGGTAATTGATTGAAAATTGCAACTAAAGTTTTCATCTTTTGAATTGTTAGGCTTGATTGAAGTCATGAATTGTCCACACTGTTTGGTATCAAAATTGTTGCAGATTGATGTGATTTCCAGCCTTTTGAGCGGGAGACTGGTTCGAGAACGGATCGGTCCAGCCATATTAAGTGCGGTCCAAAGTCAGGTCAATTATTATAACTTTCTCAAATTTATAATAATAATATATGACTATTTCATGTTAAGTGTGTGCCCATGGTAACAAAAATTAGTAATTTGCTGCCCAAAGGGAGTAGTAGCTTTTAGACCGGTCAATCGGGTCGGTTAGCTTTGGGTTCGGGCTCGGGTTCGGGTTGAGTGTGGCTCGGGTCAACCTAGTTATTAGTTAATTACAAGTCAAGTCGGGTCGGATTATGATGGGTTATCGCTCGAGTTCGGGTTGACCAACAAGTCAATAACGTTAATGTTGAGCGTGGGTAACGGGTCGGTTTAAGCCGAAATTTTAATCCAAATCGAACCGAAACCGACATTATTCGGTTCGGTTTAGGAATTTATCGAATTTTGGTTTCGGTTTCAGTTCGTTTCGAATTTTCCAAAATAATAATTTTCTATCCACCCAAACCGACAAAACCGAACCAAACTAATTCAGTTTATTTTTTGGTTCACCTTAAACCAAATTTCGCTTTCGGTTTTTATCGCTTAGGTTCAGTTTTGAACCAATGCTCAACCTTAGATAGGGTCATTTTTGAAATATTATGTTCACTATTAAAATATTTTAAAATTATTATATAATAATATAAATATGTAAAAATAAATATATTTTTTTAAGTTCTTATACTATGTTAAAAAAAAGTCAAATTTACAATTCAATCGGTCGGGTTCATATCGTATATTTTCGGGCCAAATTAAGTTCGGGTTAGAATTGGGTTCGAGTCGGATTTAAGTATCGGTCGGTCAGGTTAGGCTTCTAGGTTCTGTCATCTTTGGACAACTCTATAGTAGCTTTGAAACTACCCAAGAAACAAAATCATTACAAAACAATTAATTAACCGAATACAAGCAAAGTATTTTTAGATGCTGAACTGAACTTAATTATGGTAATTTTGTTAATCAGATGGGTGCAGTTGAATCAGGCTATGATGAATTCACCAACATTTTTGACATTGGTGGAGTCAAAGGATTATCAGGAGACTTGCTAGAAAAAATCCCAATTGTCAAAATCACAAAAGAAGAGACACTGGATTCCACAGGAGAAAATCTCTCTTGCTCAGTATGCTTGCAGGTACATAATTAAATTAATTCTTCCTTTACTTAATTAGAATCAAAATATATGTTAATTAATTGCATCTTAACTTTATTTATGGTTCTTGATCCACAGGATTTTCAGAATGGAGAAGTGGTTCGAAGTTTGCCTTATTGTAGTCACATGTTTCATCTTGCTTGCATTGACAAATGGCTGATGAGGCACGGTTCTTGCCCATTGTGTAGGCGAGATTTGTAAATTGTAATGGTTGTTGTCTTGTAGATTTAATTAGTTAGATGTATGGAAAATTTCAATGCTATAATGTATGGTCAAGATCACTACTATGTTGAAATTAGGAAATAAATAATTTTGACCATTGATTGCATATCTTTGCTTTGCATATTGTTATGCCTAGAGTTGTAGACTATATCAAACACAAAATTATAAATCATTTGGGAAAATAAAACATTTTTGAAACCGGGGAAATAACTCCCTGTGATCGAAAGTTATGATTTTAGTTTGAAATTTCATTTCGTTTATGGATTGGAATTATCGTGCATATAAATGCATTATACAGGCACCTCTCGTTAATTGGTCAACTGAACTTTATCTGTCTCATAAATTGTTTGGATTTATCCTACTTATAAAGACATGATTTGGGCTAACTCGTTTAGCTTGGCTCCTTTAAGGGCTCATCAATCATCATTCTCAAATGGCCAATACATAAGACAGTTGCACTCGAAAACGTGTGGAAATTAAATAACTTTCCGAATCGAAAGTTGGGTGTAAATTGAACGTTAAACTTATCGCGAATATGTGTAACATAAATATTAGGCGATTGAAGGAAGATGTTAAACAATTTCAAGTGAAACCTTAGAAAAGAAACATGACTTGCACACCATAAACTACAATGCTTGAAGATCAACACAATCTTCCTATTATTTTTTTGCTTTTTTATATAAGAAAAATATTGCTAGTTGTTCCCCACCCACCTTTCTTTCATTGTCTTTGGGCACGTTCGATTTGATGCAAAATTAATTAAGCTCTTCAATTTTAAACTTGAACATTAACAAAAACCAATTTCAATTCTTCCACAAAATTGTTCAATGGCTCCGGCCACCATTTCCATCACCATCCGTAACGGCCAACGGCCAGGGATTCCCGCCACCATGCCACGTGTCAGCCTCCTATTGGCCGTCTTGCTAGTTAGTTGGGCCCGCCAAGCAGGCGGGTCGTCGTCACTCGGGTTCAGCATCCACCACAGATTCTCGGACCCGGTCCGGTCCATCTTCCCGGCAGGCGATGGCAAGGGCCTGCCGGAAATAGGCACCGTCGAATACTACGCCGCCATGGCGGAGCGAGACCGCGTCCACGGCCGCCGGCTAGCCACCGGAGAGGCCTATGAAACTCCGCTCACGTTCGTCGCCGGCAACGCAACTTATAGCTACCCACATTTCGGATTGTATGTTTTCATTCGGATTATTTTTGGTTAATTGATTTATTCGTGTGATCATTATTTTTTTAAAATTAAAATATGTAAATGGTTTTAATAAAAGTAGTTCATAATTTCCCATAGGATAAAATGTGATATGTTTCGTTTCGCCATATCACAATATCAAAAATTATTTTTGATCTATGTAGTGTCTTAGTTTATTACTCAATTTTTTTTAACTTTCTTAAGTCATAGTCAATAATTACAAGTAAAAAATGTATAAAGACTAAAATGATATCTTGAAATAAAAAAATTAAAGTTATAAAGATAAGTAATTTTTAACCTTGTGGTATTGGTGAATGGTTAATTTTCACTCTTTTTTTGTTGGTTCATTATTCTAGCTTGTATTACGCAAATGTATCAATAGGAACACCAAGATTGGACTTTTTAGTAGCACTAGACACAGGAAGTGATCTCCTCTGGTTACCGTGCGATTGCATTAGCTGCGTTACTAGCATTCGAACTATCTCCGGCGAGGTAACTTAAATCTCTTCAAATTCGCCTTATTTATATGTGTTGTATACAATCAGATTTAACTAAGTTATGCTTATGATTCTTGATAATGATCAGATGAAGTTTAACATGTACAACTTAAATGCATCTTCAACCGCGAAACGAGTCCCTTGCTCAAGCCCTTTGTGTGATCATAGTGAATCTTGCATAGAACCCAACAAATGCCCATATCAAATAGCATACATTTCAGCTAATACGTCGTCGTCTGGTTACTTAGTAGAGGACGTAATGCATCTCACTACTGACTCTGTTCCTTCCAAGCCTGTAGACACAACCATCACTTTTGGGTAAGTCGCGTTTTTCTACATAAGATAAGCCTAAACATACCTAGGGTGCAATTGGGGTCATGCTAAAAATTACATTATCTTGTATTATAATGCAACATTTAATGTTATGGTTCTGTAAACTCATGGGCGCAAGTTATGCTTTTGGATTCGATTGCAGTTGTGGTCAGAAACAGACGGGTTCACTTCTAAGAGGCGGCGCTCCTAATGGTTTATTGGGTTTGGGATTGAGTCAACTATCAATTCCAAGTACATTGGCAAGGGAGAATGTGACTTTTAACTCTTTCTCCATGTGTTTTGCTCCTGGCGGAGTTGGTAGAGTTAGCTTTGGCGATAAAGGCAGCTCAGATCAAGCCGAAACACCATTTGTTTTCCGACAATTGTAAGATTAAATTTTGCACCCTAATCCGAATAAAGTGTTGAACTCGCGACAAAGGAACTTATTATAGGACTTTTTTTGTTCTCTATGGTGACTTGTGTTTAGTCTTGCATATTTCGTTGGCGTCACTCAAGTAGTAGTTGGAAACGATGTCTCTAAGTTGGAAACCGACGTCCTATTTGACACTGGAACTTCGTTCACACTCTTCTCTGACCCGACTTATACTATCATAACCGAAGCAGTGAGTATTTTATAAAGATTGTAACTTGTTATATCATTTTATATACTCATCCAAGGTTTTCGGGTCTTTGGCAGTTCAATTCTCAAGTGAAAGACAAAAGATACGCGGGAAATGCTCAACTACCATTCGATTTTTGCTATGAAATGAGGTATGTAAATAATACAGAAACTTAATCAAAACATCCTCTCGACTTGCTCAGGATATTTTCATAACACCAATCACTTCGTCTCTTAATTCTGGTATTTTTACCATAGTTCATGCAGTAGCGAAATCAACACTCCCTCAATTAACCTAACAATGAAAGGCGGAGCCACATTTAGTGTCATTAGTCCATTACTAATGGTGATTACGGGTGATGATGTAAGTTAATATTCATCATAACTCCTTAATTAGTTGGCTCCATGGCTGAGTTTAATATAATTGCTCTATATACTAAACCACAGAGTTGCATATACTGTTTGGAAGTCATGAAAGAAGATAAATTTAACATCATAGGAGGTAAGTTTAAAGTTTACATAAATATATACACAAATTTGCAATCACTTGACATGATTAATTGTAATCAAGTAACAAATGATGCAGAGAATTTCATGACCGGTTACCGGATTGTGTTTGATCGTGAGAAGATGGTTCTTAGATGGAAGGAATCCAATTGTGAGAGAGTCTTCAATTGTTCTTGAATTTGCTTAATTTCTAATCCTTTACTGCTGATTAATCTGTGATTATTTATTTTATTCAGGTGATTACGCTTTTGAAACCAGGACAAAAACTCTTCCTAAATCAAATGGAAAATTTTCTGAGAATTCAGGTGTATCCTTTCAGTTCAAGCATTGGGTATTGGCTCACTCGTTGCTTATAATTCAGCTTCTAGCCTTTCTTTGATGCATTGAGTTTTGAGTACAAATTATTTGTATACAGACTATACATTGTATATAAATTTTGCCATTTTCACGGTTGGATAACAATTGTACACTGGTTTACAAGATTGCTTATTGTTTGCTCAAGAAAAGAAATAAAAATATAATAAATGATTTTTGTGAAGAAGTTCAAAGTTCAAACAAACTTGAATTGAGAGAGCATTATATCCGAACTCATTTAAATTTTTTGATTGTTTTGTTGCATCCCCTTACTTGTTTTTTCTATAAGTTTGCTCATGTCAAATTATTTAGAAATTTTATTTTGATAGTTGTCTCATATATTATTAACAAACATATTTGTTTGATACTTTAAAGTTTAAACCCTTACTTTTTTGTTCTTGTGAAAATTAGAGTTTTAAGTGTCGAATAATCACTCCACATATTATATTCGACAGGGTGTAGAGTGGCTCCGTCGGACCAAATCAAGCTAAAAACTAAAAATTTAAAGCTTTACCCTTACCAAAAAAACATCCTTGATAATAGAACACTATGAATGAGCCCTAATTTTAAAAGCCTATAAATTTAAGGGTTTTGACTAGTACATAACCCTAGATTTGGAAATCTCGCTAAATGTAAAGCACACTAATTCCATTGACAACCACAAATTAAAAAGTTGAATAAATTTAAACACAAATCTGAAATTTATGGGGTAAATTATTTCACTATCAAAAATACTTACAAAAACATTCAGGTTTAACCTAGATTATATATCTCCTAGATTCTCTATCTTGCAAAATCTTGCTTGGTCCATTTTGCAATTACAAATTTCTAACATGCCCTATGATTAATCTAGGGCAATGTTCTCTGTAACACTCTCTTGCTGGAACATTTTCTTATTTCTTGCATGGTAAATCACCGTGCTCACACATGCAACACAAAAGATTGAAGAGAAAGCTCTTCTTCTTGGTGTTACTTCCACGACACTAGCTC